>JAANSN010000651.1:0-50384 GCA_036850665.1 Dicranocentrus wangi
CACCAGCTTATCATCAATTATTAAAAGGTTTTTTAAATTTAAATCAAATGAGCTAGCTTCAGATTGAGACTATGTAGAGATCCGGAATTCAGAGAGACAGAATGAGCGGGTATGGAAATTGATCAGACATACTTTTGCAGCTATAGCTTTTTTGACCATGATTTATATTATCCTGTAAAAGTCATTTAAAAATATCTGCTTCGTTTGTTGAAATGTTGAAAAACGTTGAAACCGGATGATTTCTTTTCTTGTTACATGAATGGTTTCAAGCAGAAAAGGTGGTCTAAACGCAAAATTATTTGCCTCAAGTGGATAAGTTGCAAAGTTATCTGAAGGTTTTGTTGTATTGTATATTCATGTACTTGTATGCATGAAATCTGGACATTTTCCAACTCCGTTATTGGATACATACGTAGGTACAAGTTTTATATTTAAACCAACAATGTGATGGCGGGTTAGAGCCCTCATGTAAGTAATTGTCAAGTGTAAGTGTGAAAATAGGGAATAGTAGGCGACAACAAGGATTAGTTGCATAACAGGTACCCGAGCCGGGTGATCTCATCCTCATCCGTCACTTTCATTTATCCTCCATATGCAATATATCCCCTAATTTAGCACAATTACCTTTCTCACTTCATTCAAGAAAGAGTCAATCACATTGTATCATTTAATGTCTTAGGGGAAAAAATATTCAGGATATTCCCATTTCGTCAGAGAGATACTCCATTTACTCCTATTTTCCAACCAAAATCTGAGGTAATCTCGCCTAAACGTGCAGGCTAGGCGTGACGATCAATCCTCCTCCCACACGTACACATTCTGCGTGAGTGTCATCATTTCAGCAGACAAACATGCCTGCTACCCTTTTTACTACTATTCCTTTGTACCTCTGTCTCTGCCAGAGCAGCGTCGTTGGTGTTGTTGTTGCACTCTGACTGACTGAGAATGAGAATGTATGTGAATTAAAAGGAGCTGATTGATTGGACTCCTCACAAGTCTCTCTCTGTAGACAAAGCACTCCACTGACACCTCATCTTGTTAAATACGATTGTCCTGCTACTGCTGCCGTTTTGCTGCGATGCGAACCTGTCATAATTAGCTGAAAAACGTTGAAATGCTTTGCAACGCGATATTATGTCAGGTGAACGTGGTAACTCGTGCACTCGACTCGCTCGCTCTATTATACATAATGCATCATGATCATGACTCGTTGGCATCATCTGAAGGGTCCCTCGTTGTAAACCCTTACGAGTGGGTGTAGAAATATATATGCAAAGTGATGTTCTTGTAGGGAATGTTTACACACCTCGTATTTCACAGCTCTGCTAACTAATACACTGAGGAAGATCTCATTAGTCTCATTAGAGCCATAATTTTTGTTAGCAAATTTGCAATTTGCATTTTCCTATATGGAACTATAGGTATATAATATGGAGAGACGACGGCAGGAAAAACGTGAAATTTTTTTATATACAATTTTTTTACTGATACAGTATCCCTGCCAGACTAATAATAATGCAATGACACACGGATTGCAAATACAATCGAGAAAAAAAAATCGTTGAGTATCATCATCGTATATCCAAGAGGGGAGGCATATAGGCGCACCTTGAAAGAGCACAAAAGTGTGCAAAACGCCAGCACATTATAGTGCACAAAGGAAGAATGGAGGAGGAATGCAAAAAGCGGATGGAAGGATAGTTATCTGTTTTAATCATGATCATCTTGAAGATGCCTAAGAGAGGAGAGGAAAGGAGGATATATACAGACAGACAGAGTTATTATATGCCCAGCTTCACGTTTTATTTTTTTCTATTCCTTTTATCCTCATCAGAGAGACGATATATCCTTCCATATCTCGCAATCGATCTTGTCCCGATGATAATAGTTATTACAATGTGTTAAGAGCAAACAAACATGTAGAACCTCTTCCTTTCAGTCAGTCATTCAGCGGTCCCAAGGTCCCTTTTTATCCTGTCTGTATAATATCATACTCACACATCCCTTATTTGTTATTTCAAGCTCTATGCTGTATCAAAGCCCAAAAAAGAGTTTTTTTTTTAACAAAAGAAAAAAAACAGTTTCTATAGATGGTTCAGGTATTGGATTATTATGACTGAAAAGAATTAACGTTTTACCATTGATCCCTTGACTGTCACAGTTGTTACGCACGTCCCTTTTTGTAGTTGCTCATCCTGCTGACTTTTTTTGTCTTTTGTTTTTCCTTTTTTTTCGCTGCTTCAGAAAAAGATTGCGTGAGTTGCAAATTACAAACATGGCATACATGTGTTCTCTTGTTATTACCACTTCAAGGGTTTGTTTGTCTATAAAATTCAGTAGCTGTGCAAGGCATAATAGGCGACATTGCGTCATTCATCAGCACCTCGAAAAAATTATCTTTGTATGATCCTACCCCAAGTTCCTTTCGGATGTGGAACGTATATATACTCCGCGTTTTGTTTTCCACTGTTTATATGAGCTACCCATATTGCACCCCTTTCAGCTACCCTCACCAACCAACCACCTATGGTAGAAATCAAAGCACGATTTAGCTTCAAGAGAGCTCTGTTTGTTGTCGGTATCAATTGAAAAACAAACATCCTGAGAGAGGCAGGCAAAAAAAGGATAAAATTGTTTACGCTAAAATTCTATACAATAAAATAATCGTTGCACGTTGCACACGTGTTTTTTCCAAGAATTTGCATATGTGCAACTCTAGCAGAAGAGCTCAGTTGCGTGCAACAACAACGGGACTGCACTGCTCATGGTTCATATATATAAACCTCAAGTTTGGTGCTAATTAAATCAATGTTGCTACTTTGCAGTTTTGCTTTTTAATGCAGGCTGGCTGCCCATTCATTCATGCTTAGTTCAAGTAAATATAGGCATTACAAGGGTTATGCACATAATGGGCTGCTCATTGACACAACAATACTCACTCGATCGAGTACTTCTTTTTCACATTTAGCAGCAGGGCTTGATGAGATACCACCCCTTTGTGTGCTTCTAAGGGCTCTATGAGGAATGGGTGGTTATCACTCAGGTGTAATAATAGAAATTAATTGAGTTGCATAACCAACCACCCTATCCATAATGTCCGACTCTGCACAACACTCTTTTGCCTTTTGCTTTATGCATGAGAGAATTCACATGGTTGCTCACTCACTAATATAAGTAGAATTAAAATGAAAGACAAATGTGCATCTTCACTTCACCTCTCATGCTGCATGTCCCCGACTTGTAGGAGTCAGTCAGTCTCCTCAACCACTATATTTATCTCACTAACGTCTTTTTTCTTCTTAAGATTCAACAAGAAGATAATGTATGTTATATTCTCCCTTTTTATTATTATTATGCTACAGTCAGTTTGTTCAACAGAGCAATGCCACCGGCATTTCAGAATCGCAAATTATTATTATAAAGTAGGGTTGTTGCCTACAGCGGAGATTAGACCATTGCCATTTATTAACATTATCTGGTGACTTTTTCATTCGAGGATAGGAGGCTATCAAAAAAGATTAATTTTCCCATTCATCGTCACCTTAACTCATCGTCGTCAGTCCCACTGCGACAGACGACACTAATGCCATTTTCTTACCTGCTTTAACTGGATTGAATTACAGTTTTAGTCGTGCTTTGAATGCTATAAATCAAATATTGCTTTGTGTATTTCTCCCATTCACATTTTCAACTGTCAGTCTGCCTGAATGTGCGACTAATCCACCAAGGGTAACACTTTTTATTTTGCAGAGGAGTCGCGTTCGCGTATGTATGTTAATGGAAGACGAGTCAAAAACAACTGAATAATATGCTTATCTTCTTGAACATGTTTAAGTATAATAATATGAATGGCTGAATGTCAATGAGGACGATTGTGCAACCTAATTAATATTAGGAGAACAGAAGAGTAAATCTTTTTCCATTTTGATCAAGACGTTTCTCTACTATATCCCACTGTCAATTTACTGTTTATAGTGTACTGTGAGTTGCTGGCAAATAATTGAAATAATGAGGCTGCTGATAGTCTTGTTTGGGATGAGTCACCTCAATGATGCTAATCAAATGTCAGGAGTTTTTGTCAATTTTTGTCCATTATACAATTATCATCCTTTTGTGGTTGTAACCGTTTGTCTCCATTTGTTTTTGTGAGGAGCTGTAGCAAATGGGAATTGACGGGACAATAATAATAATAATAGAATATATATTTTTGTCTCGTTATCTGCGAGGATTTGTAACTGTTTATTTGCGTTTGCGTCCATTGTTGATATTACACACATCCCAGAGATGACATTCCATTGTTCCCACTGAACCACAAGGCTGGTTGGTTGAATATACTATGCATTATTACAAAGAGTCGCAATAGTCACAAAAGTAAAATATGAAATGAGCCTGCATATTATAAAAATCCATGATGACATTTGATGCCAAACAGAGGTAATCTTGAGTCATAAATCTTGCCATATACGGATTTGCATAAAACGGACTTGTTGACAGTGGTATAATCATTGTCTCTCGTCTTCATGTTTTTTGTGGAGGTCCTTCAAGTCCCATTTTTCCGAAGGGGGAACCCTTTCTTTGTTGCACAATCATCGGGTTAGATAAATCAATGTGTCACATGGGAAACTAATCAATTGATAATGGGAATATGATGTGAATGAAGGGACTTGGGTGAGCATTGGGTGACATTTGATAATCCGCCATAGTGCCTCACTCTCTCAGATTGCATATTCCATTCCACTCCAACAATGACTCTGACTTTTTTGTACAAGTCATTGATCAGATCACAGACAGTTGCCTGGCTTCTGCGAAAAACATATCATCGACAGTCCCAAATTCCTCCGTTTATTGCGGGCCTGTTTTTTCGTAACACGCCAATAAAAAATAATAAATTGTCGTCTGAAAGCCTTTCATTGTTGCAGACTCAATGAAATGTATCATATCATCCATCCAACCAAAGTGAAGTGTAGCAAAAATGCATTTTTTTCTCCTGAAAACCACTTGAGATGCATAACCAAGTGGAGTGTACGTTGCGTTGCGTTGCAGTGAGTGAGTGAATGAGTTGTTGTTGTTGTGTTAATAACATGTCCATATTTGAGCTGAATTATTGAGTCATTCCTTCCTTTCTAATTGTAGGTAGAGGTGACGACCGTCGTTGGACATTTCTTCTTGTACGGAAGGTTGGCCTACGATGAGAGGCTGGTTCGATGCTTTCCGGACCGATGGCGGGCCGACGCTCTACAGCTACAGTAACCGGACCCCCGTCACCGGTGACGTGCCCACCATCACCCTTTACGTCGTCTTCTTTACCCTGTTCACCGCCTTCGTCATCATCTTTCCGGGTGTTCGCAAGGAGGTAAGAAAGAGAATCCCCCACAAAATTAATTTTGAGTCGCCTTTTCCCAAACAATTAAGTAAATATCATCTTTCCAAGCTTGAGCAGGCGCAGGCCAATCCCACTTGTGTCAACTATTTTTTTTCTCATTTTTCGAGACGGCCACAAGTCTACATAGTTTCTTGAGGTGTTCTTGAAACGACCAAAGTAATATTCCATTTTTATGAGATTCTTAATTGCACTTGATACCATAATAGTAGTCTTGTCAAGTTCACATTACGCATTCTCCCTCTTTGAAAAAAAAATTATATACATTAAGGTGCATTATGCGAATCGCAAAAGAAGTAGTTGCGATCAGCAGGCTTGACTTTTTTTGAGAGAGAGAGAGATTTGCCCTATGCAGCACAATAGCTACTTTTTTGCAGGTGGATTGAGGAGACCAAAGATCTCAAACGAGTCAACTTGTTTGTGGCATGTGTCATGTGAATTTTTCCATGGCCCTTTGCATTCCAACTTGAGGTGGATGTTGCCAATTAAATTAGACATTAACATTGCTGCAGTCTCACGTATGCAATGAAATGATGGTGTGTGCCGTACTCCTCAGTATACTGCTCACTGCTCAAGACTCACGAAAAAGATACGAAGTTTATTTGTATAAACTGCCTAATATAAATAAAATAGAGAAAAAAAAATCTGCTCAAGAGTGGCGTACTCTACTAGAAGAAATAATTGCTTACTTGCCAAAGGATAAATTTTGCCAAACAGCTTTTATGTCATTTTGAATATGTATAAATTTTTGCAGAGATTCACAACCTTCACGAGTGTTACCTTGAGTCTTTTCGTTGGATCTGCGATTCTTGGTAAGTATCCACATTGTACTGTTGACTTTTGATGCTTATGTCATGTCATATACTTACTTTTGTGCACTCACATCCTTATTTATTATTATTAACTTAGCGCTAAAGCAAAAAAAGAGCTTTTTCTCTGTGAGATAAACTCTTTATATAGAGCCTTAAAGTCACCTGTAATATGCTCCGCATTTTTAAGCTTTTTATGCAAAAACAAATCTCATGCTCAAACACTTATTTTTTTATTAACTTTACGTGATTTCGCGCTAAAAATATAAGTAACAAATAATACAACACAAAAAATTCTCTCGGGGGAGACATTGGGTTGCACTTGAAAAAATTCATGGACAAATCTCATGCTCAAACACTTATTTTTTTATTAACTTTACGTGATTTCACGCTAAAAATATAAGTAACAAATAATACAACACAAAAAATTCTCTCGGGGGAGACATTGGGTTGCACTTGAAAAAATTCATGGGAATGTCATCGCAGAATTATCGTCGTCGTCATCTCGGTAACATCATCTACATGATTCTCATATTTGTCATTGTGGTCATTTATAATAATTCCTAGAAAAACATTGAGCCATATGCCAAAAAAAACTCGAATGTAAATCTTGCGAAGCAACTTTGATGATAAATATTCTTAAATTAGCCACACACAGAGTATTCTTCTGTATGGCCAATAGTAGTGGACGTTTGTTATGGAATTAAATTGAATGCTGCTGTGACAGGTAGCATGCATGGTGGACTTTTATGACAGGAATACTTATTACAGAGGTAATTGTCGCCAGTGGAACCATTTTCATCAATTACAGTTACAATGAGCATGTTTGGTAGCAGCAGCGGGTATGCCCAATGGAGAGACGACGAACGTCATGTTGGAGTTTGGTGACTAATACGTTTTTTCCAGAATATAGGGAGGTAGGTTTAGGACCAGGTGTGTCAGCCGTAACGCGTATGAAGTTGCCCAAATTAGAGAAGAGGGATATGATGCAGGAGCAGCGGCTGGAATTCCATGGTGGTTGTCATGACAGGATTTGCATACGCAAAAAATATAAAAGCCCAATGCTTGAAATATTGTCCGGTGAAAAAACCCAGCTCGAGACGACCGAGTGCTTTATCCTCTTAAACGTGTGGGCAGCAGCAGTAACGCCTCAAACACGGATACACCTTCAGCAACCTGTATATCAATCAAGACTTGGATTTTGTTACATCATCAATGAACAATCATCATGCCATGCATTATTGTAGCAAGCCACACAGAAGCATATTTTTTTGCATAATGTGAGCCAACATTGTATTAGTAAATCGTAGTCATCAACTCAACGGCAGTAGCTCAATTCACTTCACACTTTGGGAGTTTTCTGCTGGCTTTGCAAAAAAATCAAGGAACACATCTCCACCAGTTTTTTCCACATAGTCGTACAAAAACAGTCGTGAGAACGAATAATGGATTACGGCAGACTAATTACATCATATAACATCATCAACACTGCTACTTGCCACTTGCATGGGTTTTTTTTCTTCTGGTAATAAGTGAGCAATTTTTCTTAAATCTGGTTTTACCCCAGAAGTACAGAAGATAAAGTGTTGCGAGTCCATACCTTTATTTGGCATAAAAGTGGATGATGCAGGAGACCTTGAAGGATTGCAGAAAACTGACTTTGCCACACAATTTGCACTATTGGATTTGAGCATTGAAGCATCCAACTCCAACGTTATCATTTAAAGAAGACGTTAAGACAATTTTTGCCTACGCGATGCCTACCTTTGCGCACATATTATGCCGTATGTAGGTAGTTCATCGTTGCTGCCAAGAAGCAAAAGTAGGAAGCACCAAACTGCAGGCAGCAGATTACTGCAATATTATTATATTCTTCTCGTATCCCCACCATCCATTCGTATGCATGATTGCTACCATGTCATACCTATTTTTATTGCGAACAAGATAACTTTATTCCTTTATAGTAGTCACTCTTATAGGCATTGCATTGCAGTTGGCGATCCTTCTCACTTTTAATAGTTTATGCTAATATACACCTCACTCACAGCCGCAGTCAGTCGCCTGGTAGAACTTGGCTGCATCTAATGTGTGTGATGTGATGTGAATGTGATGATATAAATGAATAAGTAGTATATATGCATTACATCAATTAGGCCATGACCTATTTAGACTTTGCACGTCGTCTTCTCTCAAGGTTCTTCCTGCATTGCTTTGCATTATCAACTAGCTTGTAACGTTTTTTCTACTTTTTCTGGGGATTTTTCGCTTTCCTTTGAGATGCAGTTTCAATTTGAGGTTGGTAGAAATTCAGAAGGTACTTACTTGTGCGACTACCTGCTAGTTGTGCGATGCCTGTCTCCACTTAAACATTTTCGTCAAGTGTGTATGTCAACAGAGGAGGATAGTCAAATGTTCGGTAACGTCTCGTCTTCTCAGCTGCAGCAGCAGGTCACTCAGTCATGCATGTTGGCAAAATGAAATGGGGATTTCATCTTTGGGATGAGATGGTGATGATGATGAGGTGTGATACGAAAGTGATGAGGATAATGATGGCGTTTTTGTATACAGTATACCTGTATCCCTTTCAACATCACTTGCATTTTCCTAATACCTACTTGCACACACAAAAAAGTTACACGTAAGAAGCTATTGCGAATCCAAGTCATTCATGCACAGAATGGACGTGATTTTTGCTCAAGATTAATTTTTTTGTCTCAATTTGATTCTCATTTCGTAGGTTCAAGACCAATCCACACAGAATTGTGTACACATAGGCTAGGCATGCATGCATGCGGCAATTGATAAATTGCATTGCAAAGTGTACAAATAGATTCTTTGAGGTGATATAATGGGGCTGATTGAATCAATCAATGTCGTACCATTTCAGTTGGGGAAAAAAAATAGGCATGCATGCATGCGGCAATTGATAAATTGCATTGCAAAGTGTACAAATAGATTCTTTGAGGTGATATAATGGGGCTGATTGAATCAATCAATGTCGTACCATTTCAGTTGGGAAAAAAATGTGTTCCAATGGCCGCATTGAACTTTGAACCAACAGACAATAAAAAGTTGATCTTGATCATTTTTTTCACAATATTATATATTCCCTACCTGCTCTGCTATTGCATATAAAACAATATTCTCGCCATTTCATTGAGAATTTTACGAGTAATATAAAATGAGTGCCGAGAATTTTTGCCAATTTCCAGACAACTTGATGGTTAATGCTAATAGAGACCGACTAGTTCACCCACAGCAAAAAGTTTGCACACAATAAGACAACCAGCAAAAATCATACTATATAAATCCTTTTAGTTCCTCGCAAAATTTATGACGCTTTTAACTATAAAATTTTAAAGAGCATGTAACAATGTGTGTAAAACTTCCAAGAATAACACATTTTTTCTGGTTGATTTAATGACATATATAACTTTTGCTGTAAAGTGTCACTTTTTATTTCTCCAAACAAGGTAGGATAGGCATATAGGCTCCTTAACAGAGCGTTTAAATTCTATGCTGCCGCAGTCTCGCGAGAACATCAAGGGCTTCTCGATCAATTTTAGATGCGGTGTGTGAGTGTGTGTGTGCCATTTTTTATTATTGTTATTATAGTTTGCCGAAAAGTTGCCCTCTTACAGTAGCCAAACATACATCCTGTGTCTAACCTTCCCTACTAAATTTTATATTTTAGATGGCAGAAAACCACCAGCCACCGCTGCTGTTAAAAATAGCTATCATTTCTATTCAAATAATTGAAGAGCATTATCATAATGTGTCAAGGTGGCTGTTTTGCGAAGGAAATTTTTATATTTGATATTCATGCTTCTTCATACCTCATCCACACATTCATGACACATGTGAGGTAGGTGCAGGTATATGGCAATAAAATTTTATTGTGATGATTTAAGTTACCCCCTTATTGCTGCCCATTTATGTAGTTTTTTCTGTCTAAAAAGTTATTTTTTTAAAAGATTATTTGCCTTTTTAAAATATTGCACACCAGAAATTAAGAGGTGGTACTCCGTGTGCGCCGGTATATGAAAGTGGATGCGGTATGCCATCATGAATATGTAAAACGTGCTTGTTTTGTCATTCCTGTCAAAATACCCTGATTTGTCGAATGGCCAACGGTGAGTTTATTTTGGCAGAAAAAGTTTATTCATACCTACAGCACTCCGTTTTACTTTACCACAATGCAATCTGCCTAAAAAAGGTGTTCAGAGGTGGTATGCATGTAAATGGCAGAGGGGCACACACTTAAGGGGTGGCAATCGCACGAGCAGGGCACACTGCACTGGCTGGTGACAACACCTGAAAAGAATTCATGTTTTATGAGTCAGTCGGCAGGTTTTATCAAGGAGCAAAGTCCAAATTCAATTGTAAATTGAAGACGAAACCGACCGTCAACATGATAGATTAAGATCATTCTCACAAAGACTGCTGCCCTGCGAAGGTTCCCTTACATCGTGTCGACTCGCTGCCGCAGTACACAACAACAACTTTACTATGTTCATTAATATATTTTTTTTTCGCTTTGGTCGCATTTTTATTGAGAATCGAAATTCGTGAGGAGACTGAGAACCTTGTCATAAATCAGCTTTGAATGGTACTCTGTCGATTTTTAATGGTCAGCAGGTTGTTTAAAATGCATTGAAATTTTCGAGCGGGGACCATACATGCGACAGCAACAGTAGATTAACGTTTTTTCTCCACAATCATTTTTTTTTTCGTGAAATCTGACCCTTTATGTAATGCAAACTTCACGATCCTCATATATAAGACTTGTGCCATTGATGATCACCTATTGTTTGCGAGTGTGGATAATATCATCCAAAAGTACATGTGGTACTAGAGTAGGTATGTATATACCGGCCTTGCTGTCGGCTATGGGAAATCGCATTAGTCAATTAGGCATTTTTTCCTGTGTGCTTCGTTCCTAATGTGTATTTTACCAAAATGCAAAAGTTGAAAAGATCCAATAAAGATAAGTGCCAATCAATTTCTTATGGAAATGATATGTCGTCGTGTTGTATACGTGTGTGCCGTGCCGTGGTTGACGAGAATTAAATAAAGGGGAAGCTGACGACATCACCCCAACTTTATGTGGCGTGCGAAGAATCGCAGAGTAAAAAAATGTAGAATGGGATGATGATGATAATATGGGTGTGATGACGGTTACAGAAAAGAGATGACATGGCAGACAGACGCAGCACACGACAGAAGGTAAACTGAGCAGTTTTCCTGACTTATGGTGATTGGATTAATTAACATCAGGGACCTCCTTCAGGTCACTCAAAATCAATAATGCTGATGCGAGTTGAGTGGATTGTGGAATGTTAGTAGAGTAGTCGTTTGTACCGGCCGGCAAGTTTGCGATTTACTCAAAATCGTGATGATTTATGATTTTTGCAATTTTCGTTGTCTTAATTTACTCCTCACTGAACTAGACGGCCAGCAAAATTTGAACCTGCTCTGATACTTAGCAAAGTTTCCGGAAAATACATATTGTTGACGTTGATGTCATACCGGAAGACACTTGCATGAAAACCCTGTATTACCAAATTACTAACAATACAAGATGTAAGATATGTATTAATACCGCGTGCAAAGCAGATTAGAACTGTTGGTGATGGTGAGTAAGTAGGCAGTACACGCTTAAAAAGTAATATATATGGAGTGTGTGATATACGTTAGGTATGTAGCTGTAAGTGATGAACTTATACTACGGCCTTGCCCAAGGTCGCAGAGGCTCCCATCTATTCCCTTTACGCTTTTCATGAATAAACCGTATATATAGCATAGCATAGCATAGCATAGCATTGCACGCTATGAGCAAGAAGTGGAGCCTATATGCATTACCAGTCTACAGATACTCTTGATTTAACAAAAGAATTCAAGAATGAATGGTATGTCTGTGTCTATGTGTGATACTAATTGGAAATGACTAGGTACGCTGATTTATTATATAGATACGTAGAGCGTCTTATAGCTTATGAGTTTATGTGGTGCAAATAAGCATGTTTGCGCATGGCGTTACAAATGACTTTATTGCTCCCTTTTGGTGATGATGATACTCATAGTCAGTGCGAGAGGAGTTGTGTCGTTTTATGGTTCATTCCTACTACAAATAATATGGTTACCCTCTGCTTCTCTATTTTGAAATGGGTTGTTAAGTAGCTCAGAGGAACAGCTTGGTTGGATTTTTATACATAAATCTTTCAAATATATTAGACACTAATGGTTCTACACATGTCAAACCCAGACATTGTTTCATCGTGTCAAGCAAAGTAGGTACTGTTGCAATTGCAATGAGGTGAAGCAGCCTAATCTTGTTTTCTTAATTCATCACACAACCAACACCATCCTTAATTACCTGAATGTTTCTGATTTGTTTTCGCATTTCATTCTCCACTTTCGACGTTCGCTACTCGAGTCTCGAATCCTATTTACAATTAGCATTTTTTATCATTCCTTTAGCAGCTTGATGGCGGCAGTTGGTGTGTGTGTATGATGCAGGCAAGCAAAAAAAGCAAATTACTCGAAGCTCTCATCACATCTCTTCGTATCTCCACTAGCACTACATGTTTTTGTTTGGGCATTCGTTGCTGACGACGATCCTGCTATTCCTGCTTCCTCTTCACAATTGGATTGTCACCGCTATCCACGCACTGCACAGGCACAACATCATAAGCAGGCGGACCGACGACGACGACCATTACAGTAATAAAAAATATAAAACCACTTCCGCACTTTTTTTATTGCTCTCATCCATTCTTAATTTTTTCTCAATGTCACTGGACATTAAGAAAGCTAATAAAAAAATGAGTCAACGTAATTGCGAGTGCACGTATAATAAGTAGGTTGAAGACAAGTATCAACGTAAACATTGGTAATAAATTTACAAGTCAATAGTTAAACATCGCTCCTCGCATATCACATACATCACATCACTCCTCGCTAGTTCGCTACTGTTCCTTTATCATCACTCACTCAGTCACTCACTTCCTTCCAGAATCAAAATGGAAGTAATTTGTCACGGATGGTCAGAGTTGACCTTGCTTTTTAGTTATGCTGTTTACACTGCTCATTGCATTCTCTATAATATATTTACTGCAAAGTCATACTTGCTGGGATATAGAAAGGTATAAACATATATCAACATCCATCTTGGGTATCATTAGCAGGCAATTACTAGTTAGCCGTAGTTTTGCACAATGCGGTTGGTTGGTTCACGTGGTTCGTGTATCCCTGTTGGATGCTGGTTCATAATGGCAGCTTTTACATTAGAAAGGATGTCTCACAACAGCGCTCAAACCGTGAGCATTCACTTCTTGTAGGATTAAAGCCGTGCAAAGCAATCATATAAATATTTTTTTACGAATTCATCCTATCGAACACCTCGAAATTTCTTCCGTTGATTATATGGCCAAAAAATATCCTGTCATGCGAACGTCACGTTGACTCAATCAAGTGCGAAACAGGAAGTGAATAAGCAAGCACGGGCTGATTTGAACCTTGTTAGAATGGATGGATGGCAGAGAGCGAAGGATTTTAAGTCCAAGTTCAATGAAATTGGTTGTTACTAAATGATGCCTTAATCACGCGGCCAGGTATATCCAGTTTGTAATTTAGGATGATGATGATGATACTTGAAAGAGATGAAGAGAAAAGTTTTTGTTTTTTTGCGTGTCTCGGCGACTTTAAGAAACTTTTTGGAGACAGCTAGGTTGTGAATTGAAGTAGATCATAACGTTTTGTATAGGTAATAGGTGGCTACAACAGAAACCTCCCGTACCGCATAATAATGCCGTAATTGTTGAATACCCTGTAACTTACATGCTCTCAGTCGTTGCTCAACTTGTAATTAAATCCCTATAATGATAATGTGCTCATAGCTGTCAAATAACTCGCAGAGTCGCAGAGGATAAACTCCCAGGGAAAAAAATGAATGTTATACGGTCGCGTCACCACCGTGAACACCACTTTTAATGAAAATGTCATCCCTATTATTTCCACACGATTGTCTAGAAGAACAGCCCATTCGTGAACAGTTGTGAACACAGCCCACACAGTTATACCCAGCGACAATTTTTATTTTCGCGTGTGATGATGAGGGCTTATTATTTTTTTTCTCCACCTCGCAATTCAAATCGTAATTTGAAGTGCTCAGGTGTAAAACGATTTTTCGCTCAAAGTACAGCGTGTTGTGTTACACAAGAAAAGTGCAGCATGGTTGGATACATGCAGCGCAGCGTAAAAGTATAATATGTCATGTCAGTTTTGACGACGGTGGTGGTTGGTGATTCATTGACAGTGTGGAAAATAGTCATTATGTGAGGCAAGAATATGAAGCGTGTTTGAGACAACTTTATTCATTTACCACTAGCTTTTTGCAATTATAATAATAATCATAATAAAAAGGTGATATACATTTTGAGAAGAGGAGACAGGATTTCACACAGTGTAAACTTGAGAGTGGCTAATAGACTCCTTTTATACTTATTTATTGTTTTGAAGCTGCTGCACACACTCCGTCCGTTTCGTGTATTCATTCCGTTTTTGTAAATAAATAGAGAGGTAAAGATTGAATTAATTATTTCATAATTTTTTTAAAAAAAGAAAAGAGACGAATGAATGCTAGTCATGTTAAGTAAGGCAAAGTTGTGGTGTGTTGATCGCTGTAGAAAATAGGCGCATGGGTATTTCTCCACGTTGAAAAATGCGCTTGCTCTTGCTCGTTGCTCACCATTTTGCGAATCTGAAGATAAAATGCGTGGTCGTGTGTTTAGTAAATGGAGGCTCTGGCTCTATCCGCTTAGAGTGCAACAAACAGAAGGCACTCGCATATAATGGCTGTGTGTAGGGTAGGTACTCTGTGAATAATAACTGATAAATCTTTTTAGTGGAAAACATAATGGGCTGCTGGGGAGGATTGTGTAATCCCGTGCTTGACTCTCAGAGGGCCTTTAAAAAACGGGACAGTGACACTGAAACTGAAAGACTTTTTTATGCTTGCTATTTTTACTAAAACCTTTTATGGGGGTTTCAAGTTCTGTGTTGCATGCATGCATTGCATTTGGATGCATTTTTAGAGCATAATATTATGCAACTTTCAGTATAGTTTTCAGTCAGCGACGTTTGAGAATTCAGGTTTCGAGAAGATCCATAAAGCTTTTATGCGCCTTCTTGCATGCAGGTCATATTAATTCAGTGGCAGGCGTTCGATGAGTAAAACAATGCCTTCATTATTCCGAGCATCACGTTTTCGTGAGCCACCTTTATACAGTGAATAATGCGACTGGGTTAGGGATTTTAATGGAGCAAAGGCTTAATTATTAAGCACACTTGATCTTATAGGGACTATGGATTTTTTAAAAAATTAAGTGCTTATGATAAACGGAAGTTCAAATTGCTGCACACTGCTACACCTATGTACATATATTTTACATTATTTCAATTTTATCCAGCACACCGACGAGGTCGCTGAAGATGATATCTATTGTAAAGAAATCCTCCTGAAATATTATATTTTTCTTGGTGTCGTGAACAGTACCCAAATAATGTTTTTCCTAAAATCGTGTTCTATTTAAAATATAAACTAATATCTTTCAAAAATCCTTCTAATCACATAATTTCACTGACATTAACACTCCCAAAATGCAATTAGTAGCCCATTTGAGCCCCAATTTACTTGCAAAACTGACAATCGCAACTAACTCAACATTCGTTCGTACTTGACTCAAAACCCGTATAACCTAGTTGTCTAATTGCCTGAAGGTAACAGCACACCACCACTAAAATTCTTCCCAATCCCAAGAATACACACCAACTGCATTTTATATATTTTTGCTTTCGTTTTCAACTCCACACTCCATCATCTGATGTGATGTGCTGATGTGGTGGGTGTTTACCAAAACGATCTCCCCCCAAAAAAATTGCATTTCATGTCATCAACGCATAGCTCCTCCGTCGTCGCAGACTCAAGCTACACAGACGACAGACACACAACTATTTCCCCCCTAATCCGTATCCAATTAGCCATTTTTACCACCACATTTAATTCCCTTTCATTGAGCGGCAGCAGCTCTTGTGTGGAAAGCACAAAGCACCATTTTTATTTTCTGCACCTGATTTACCAAAACAAGTAGGCAAGTGACGGTGGTGGCGGTGGCGCAGCAGCAGCACCTTGTGGTTTATCTTTCATGGATTTTTCCACTTAGCCAAATGACAGAGAGAGACTATAATAGCCCACTCCATCAGTTACATTAGGAGTCAATGTGGTGTTGCGTAACGAATGCGTTTTAAAAAGCCCATTCACACGGTGACACAGAAGAAAAGCGCCGCCGAGATTGGATATCATTCATTCAAGTGCCGTTTTCTACGAAAGGAGGATTGAAAAGAAGGGTTGAGTTTTACAACAAGCTAATATGGCAGTTCATTCCTTTGTTGCTTTGCATAGCTGATATGAAACGAAACCATTGGAATGTCAAGCGTGTTGCATCACGCGAAAAAATAGCAAGTATTTTTAACACAAAGTTAACCAGCCTTAGCAGCAACACGGTTTCACCCACAATAATACATTGGAGAGGTAGAGGATTGAAGGCTGGGAAAATATATCGACATTAAGATAAAAATTAGTTGAAAGGCTGAAAAGGATTATTAACAAAAAAGAGTCGAGTAAAACTTCAGAATCAAAAGGTTTTTTCTGAGAAAAAAAACCAAGAAAAGACAGTGTGCGAGCGAGTACCTGCTCTAAATTATTAACGATGTAGAGAGTATTTTAACACGAGAGGAGTTTGCATTTGCATTTGCATCCAGTTTTGACGGAATGAATGGCAAGCTTATCATATCGCCTTTTTATTTATTGTATAACATGACATCTTTGTCATTCCCCAAGTGAGTTGCTGGTGGTCTTATGTCTTCTAAACTGTCAAGACGCGGACCTGACTGCCAGTGCATTTACTTATTGTGCTGATGGGAAAACACAAGGGAAATAGAACATGACATGATTTGTGAGCCATCCTCACTTGTTTCACTCATCGTTATATAATCCAATGCAAGTTTGAATGCTGCACTGATCACAGCAGCAGCGCAGCGATGAAGCTGGCTATTATTATTTAATACACCTCGAGGATGCATGATGTGCACAAGAAGAACTGACAAAAAAACACTTCGTGTAGCCAACGGATATGAAATGAAGACAATACCTCCAATTTTTTACACGTAACTTATGAAATTTGAATAATGTGCGAATAATTTTCCAACGAAGAATGAAAATCTTTAGAGAGAGAAACGAAATCTGAATTGATGAAAGTCATCCCGTCAACGTTTTTTCTTACCCGCCCTAAATAATAGGTTGTAAAGTGGAGCTTTGACAGATAATTAATGTCTGCTGCAAGATGCACTCACAAAACATATGCCAGTTTAATTAGCACGGGGTGCATTCACGACGACGATGGAATGGAAAAACCTTAAACAGACACATCATCTTTCTTTGCAGCTTTGTTGTGTTATCTCATTGTGCATGCATGCAACTCCTCACTCACTCATCTTAATATCATGTTTAAATCATTTGCCTGAAAAGAATAAAGATATGAATCTATTGTGAAGTCAAAGGGAGTCGGTATATAATATTTTATGCATAATATTATTATGCACTGACATAATAGCCTACCTTCGGGGACGACGTGATAATAATATACACTAAAAATTGACTTTCAGTTTTTTGTACCTTCTTTTTTATTAAAAAACGAAGATTTGTTATCGTAAACACGTACGGAATTTCGGAGTGGCTAAACACCTCAACCAATCTCCAAAGTGAAGGCGATTTGCGAGATAGTCATGATGAACTGAAAACAACGTAGTTTGACGCTATGATTGCCGAAAATAATGTGTGTGGCCGTTAAAAAACGTACGCTGTTAGTCTCATTCCACACAAAAAAAAAAAACCCGATCCGCTTTTCCGACATTATAAATGAATGAGAATGGGAATACCAGTAACCACAGGAGGATCGACACCTCACCTGATCGTCAAGTGAAATATATGACGATTGGCTCTTGTCACAATTTTTTAATGTTTCTTTTCTTCCTTCGACCGTGACTGTTATCGAGTTTCATGGTAATTTTGACGAGTACTGGATTTTGTAAAAACCCATAAAACCAGCGTCATACTATATAACAAAAATGATTTGCTTGAATGCCTCTGCTCCGTACATTATCCTTCATTTATGCTTGCGTAACAGGCGCCAGCACAAAATTACCGTTTACCCTGACAAAGAAGATAGAAATATATACATTTGCCATGTTTTCCTTTGGACTCCGTGCAAATTTTGAACGTAAAACAGCGAACCATATATATACACAATACACACATACATACGCTATAACACTTGGTGACGGTTCATCACACAAATTCATGGTTATTGAAATCGCACGACACGACAACAACATCGCATCGCATTGTTGTGCAACCCAGCAAATAAAATTAGTCACTGGTTTACGCCCAATACTAACTGCCGCCGTATAGAGACTGTAAGGCTTGTTAGCTAATTGAAAGTGAGTTGTGTTTACCTAATTCTCAAAAACGACAACCGCTGCTGATGCTGATACGAATCTGTATGGAGTGGAAGTGCGCAAAGCAAACACACTATATTTTTCTTTTCTTTTTCTTGTGATTTTCAGTGAGCAAATATGGCACAGGGTGGCACGTGGCTGACTCATCCATTATGAGTTACTATCGGGCGTTTTCAAGGGAGAAGTTAGCTGCAGATATTGGTGTTCATATCGGCCTTACTCATTTTAATGTAACGTTACAAGGTAAGAGACAACCCAAAACGCAGAGGATTGGGTTTTGTGGAATCACGCTCGCTGTTTATAACTTTTTCAGGAGGTGGTGACCTTCATCGGGAAAATGGGAGAGAGATGGAATGGTGCTAAAACTAGTATTAATTTTTGATGATTTTTGCAGGTCTTCCATCGCAAAATGAGTCATTGGCAAATGACTACTTGCGGGAGGATATTGACTTCAACGAGAGGTTCCACTGGGTGTCAGCAACGGACATCCACGATGAGTTTCGTGAGGCTCTAGTCAAAGGGTTGCCATATCCTATTCTTACTGTTGTCGAATATTTTAGTGTTGATGAAGAGGGGTTCTGTTGGGGTCGTCAGTACAGGCTTGCTGGCTATTATGGCGCCATTCTGTTATGGTAAGTTCTCTCCCATGCTGTACTTTAACGCTGATAAAATTCGTCAACTCTTTATCGGATAGGTTTGCGGGTACCTCCGTCTTGGATAAATCAGAAACAAAATTCTACAAGTCGTTAATATGTCGGGCTCTATAGCAAGTCTAACTCAAAAGTTTAGCGGACATAAATATGCTAGCCACACTGTCCGAATTGTCCTCATATTGCAGCAATTAATTTTGTAAAGCAACATTATTACATATATCCAATCCCCCATGAATTTCGTATGCGGCAAAATATGATATAGAACCGACCGATCGGCGATTGTCTCTCGATCAAGATCACCTCGCTGGTGCCTGGCTCGGCAGTTGGAGTTCAAGATGAAATGGAGGTTTAGTACAAATGTTTTTTAACTTGTGATTAGGCAGTTGTAGTAGGCGATACCTTGAACTCAAATATAGGATATTAGATATTTGACGCAGAATTCCACTTTAACGAAACCGAAAAGGCGAGAAAAAACTTCCTTTTTTTGCATACAGTTGACTTCGCGTTTAGCATTACGTAAATTTCAAAATGGTAAAAAGTGACAGGCCACTATCACAGCAGCAGCAGGCGCTAGAACAGAACACAATGCAAATATGATCATAAGCCGCCAAACGAACCAAAAAATGACAATAAAACATTTCAAATAAACCCTAAACAATATCAACTTTTGTCTATAAAACCCCATTTTACTGTCAGTCATCATCTCCGAAACCATTTTGGACTTGGTGCCACTCTCTGACTTTATTTTTTTCAAAATTGTACGTACACACTCCTGAGCACCAAACAAAAAATGACAAAAATCTGCATAGAGTACGTAGTCACAGTCAAAAATCCCAGTGCCCTTATCAGGATATATCTTATAAGTATTATCGTAACCGTATTCTCCAAGGTTGTTTTCAGAACAATCTCATTCAAAACTCGACTCGTAAGTAAGCATTAAAAATGCATTTTGCATGTTCTCGTATCATTCCTTCACCTTTTATTGCTAATTTCCTTTGTTAATTTGGTGATAAAAAATGTCGACGTAACTCTCAGCGGTTGTATATAAAAAAGGCATACTGTACAACACCAACAACTGTACACCACGCTGTCTGGCTATGACTTGAAAATTCTCGCTAATACGTCATAATCAACTGTTCCGTTACCGATATAGCGAATGTCATATTATTCTATGTTCCTTTGCAAAAATAAAAAAAACCAACATCATGGTATCCCAAGTTATCTTACGCAAAGAGAACATACTACTATTTCATTGTAATAAGCGAGTTATCAGCTGTGTCAGTTTTTAGTGAATCCGCTGAATGTGTTTATTGAATTAGACTAATTTCCTTTGTTCGCAAACTTCCATTCACTCGCTTTTTTTGTATCTCGGAGGAGGCAAGACCACTTTTTAATCTTCTACCCTGCCTGCCTACCTCCTATTTCAATGGTCTCGCTATGAATGCGAGACACACTGATGGTCATGAGAGATATATATAAAAAAAATCTGCAAATATGCAGAAAGAATTAAGACAGTTACGCAAATAGGATTGTCATGCAGTTCAGTGTACCAGTGGTAGTGGTACCCTTTCAGAGAATGACTTTTTCTTTCGTTAATTCATCACACTTCACGGTTAAAGGCAAATACACATTTCGCAACGAGGCACAGCAGCCAAAAGCTTATAGCGTTTTTTTAAGTTCTAGTTCACCTGCAGCCTTAAAACAAAGGAAGGTCTCATTCATCAAGCTCTTGATACGGCGAATTGAGCCAAATTACGTGCATTCTACTTTTGGATTGTTTTTGCTCAATCCGGCACATCTAAATAAGTCTCTGTCAAGTCAAGATGATGATGATGATGTGCAAAAGATGCTCATAAAAGGGATCTCATTATTATATTATTACGTTATGATGCAACTTTTGTTTGCTTAAGGTAGAAAAAAGAATAATATTCGTGTTAGTTTCACTACTCAAAATTTACATGCTTTCAATGTTAATCATGTCGATTGCAGTTGTTGCAATGGGCTGAATTGCATGTTGGATTGCCACCGTATTACTTACTAACCTACTTGTCATTAGGGGCAGACAAAAGCCAGACAGCTTTGGGTGGCACCCCTCCTAATTTTTATGATTTGCCATGAAGGTGTCGGACTAACTGTGTAGTTTTGAGTTTTGACCTTTGTCGGTCTCCTCCGTCCGTCCGAACTGGGGCTCTACATCTTCATTTTGCTTGCATATTTTACGGCAGAAGAGCACAAAAGTGTCATTAGGAGCGGCACGTGTGCCGTGAATGAAATGTTTGCTAAACGAGAATAACTCTATGTATTTTTCTATTATTGTCATCTCTTTTTCCTCTTCTTTTTTCAGGGCATCTTTCGCCTCGTGGCTGCTAATGAATCTGCTTTTGGTGGTGGTGCCACGGTATGGAGCCTACCAAATGATTATCACCGGTTTCCTGATGCTCCTCACAGATCTTCTTTACTACCTGTTAATCCCTAGCAAGCCACTTGTAATCAGATTCGAGGATAAGTTTCTTATGTTCAAGTTTGGTTGGTGTTTCTGGCTCGTGATGGTAGCCGGTAAGTACGCATTAATCTATTTTTATTCTAAATTCTTCTTCATTTTTATTCAACACATGGGAATTTGTGATGAGATGAAATTCTTTCTCTCTCAAGCTACCTTTTCATTTGTGATGTACATATATATAAAAATGGTCAACCTGCCTCGGGGGTTTTTAGCTGTAATGATGTGTATTTCCAAGAATGGAAATTTTGCAAATTGCAAACTCGTTGTTTCTATCTCTAGTTAGTTGCCCTCATAGACCCTACTCACTCATTTATCATCCCAAAAACACATTATTCTCTTTAGAATAATAATAAATATCGTCTTCGATTAGATTGGCTCTGACCGCAAGTCTGAAACTAAAAACCACAAAATATTGGTCAAGTCAAGTCAAGTATAGTTTATAGCAATAGCAATAGCAGAGCAGTTTAAAGCTCTCTCTGTGGTCACTAGAGTATCTCTTTGAAAAAAGGAGGATATTATAAAAAAAAGAAGCTAGGTGTATCGAGGGAATTATTATTCTGTACCCATCATCATCTCCTTCTTTTTCTTAAGACACAAGTCGAACCAGCAACCGCTTTATAGAAGTATTATAGAGAGCTCCCTAGATGATGTAAGCTTTATGCGAGGAGTTAGGAAAAATTGTTTATTCATGGGGTACCCGGAAATGGTACAGACTTATCCTTATGCGATGCGAGAGCGACAGAGCGAGCCCCACACGTACGTAATCCAAGATAGACAAGAAATGGAGAGTAAACTAGATCTGAATCTGCAAGGACATCCCATCGCGATATTCTATTAGCATGTATATAACGCGCGTGTGTGTGTGTGTGTGTGAGGTGCATAAGCAAATGGCGTTGCCACTCACTGCTGCCTACTTACTACTGCAGACTGCAACCCCGTGTGCGTATTTGATTAGCAATATCAAACTTGATTGTAGGTAATCAACGTGCCTCGTGTTATCCACGGAATGATTAGGATATTAATTATGCGATGCGAAGAGCGAGCCCCACACGTACGTAATCCAAGATAGACAAGAAATGGAGAGTAAACTAGATCTGAATCTGCAAGGACATCCCATCGCGATATTCTATTAGCATGTATATATCGCGCGCGCGTGTGTGTGTGTGTGAGGTGCATAAGCAAATGGCGTTGCCACTCACTGCTGCCTACTTACTACTGCAGACTAGTGCAGACTGCAACCCCGTGTGCGTATTTGATTAGCAATATCAAACTTGATTGTAGGTAATCAACGTGCCTCGTGTTATCCACGGAATGATTAGGATATTAGGTATATTATGCTATATATTTTCAAGAAAGAGTTGAAGCTTGCTGGTATAGGATTTAGAGCTTATTTAATTATGGTATGGTGAATTTGAGATCTGGTAATCTGGTTTCATTATAATATTATCCGTGCTACAAATATGGATGTTTGGAGAGGAGCGATGAGTGTCGTGGTAAATTATTTTTAAAAAAAGTTTTGGGACTAAGAATGTGTGTGTATGGTTCAGAGTGGCAGCTCGAATTGCTCGCATTTTTTTACACGTCACTCTGGGCGTTTTCCTCTGTCCAAAAAATATATGCACATATCTTACAATTAGAATCCCGAGCCCCAATTTTTTTTCTCTTGCCTTTTTATCAGAAAGACATGAACAGAAATTGTTTCAGATTTGAAGATGTTATTGCTACCTAGTCTTACGTAATTTTATATTTGAGGTTTTTTTTTTGCGAACGTATATCCTTTTTGATTATGCGTTTATCGCAATTCATGAGATTTTTAGGATGTGAATCATGGCATGCAAAAAAATAAAATTCGTGACTCTTGTTGCATCTCTGTGAGGGCAAAAGTCGTATGAAAATATGACTGACATCCGCTTGGATTATGGTGAAGGCTTTTACTTGCAAATAGATTTTTTTTTTGCACACATGTCCAACAGGGACATCGGACTGTGAGCCACACGTTTTATTCCAATCATCCACGTCTCGACATTTCGATTAAAACATTTTATGGCTGACCTTGGTATTTCCTAAATGTTTTAATGGAGATTGGAGTCGTCGTCTGACTGACTTTGTACACAATTCTGCTTTTATATGTCAACGATAGAACCACAATCAGAGATGTGTCACGAGCAGCATCCCCTTCAACTCTTTGAAAACCGCCGATATTTATTATTATATTGTCAGTTTTTTTGTGGGAACACGAGGCAAAAATAGCTTTTAGCAGACAGAACAGAACTATAATAACCTTTGGTTTTTTCTGGGATTTTACCAAAAAAAATTTGAATCACGATACTTCAGCGCATGCACGAAATGAATGGATTTATGTATAACGTAATAATAATATTCTCTTTTTTTATTAAAGTAATTTTTTCTTCACTTTTCTCTTTCTCCATCAAGGTTCACTTTGTTTTGTTGTGGGAGCAATTATCGCCACCGTTGATTTACTCTATCCTCACAAATTCTCGACAATCCTGGAGGTGGATTATGGCACCCCCTTTGACCGACATGTTATCATTGAAGAGAGCCATTACACTAGAAGAAAGAAGGGAAGTACGAAGCGGTCCCTCGAGGAGCCGGAATCCATAGGATTTGGTAGAAAACTACTACGGTCCGTTGCAACTGTTACAAGATTACAAACTGCTACAGAAAACCTTGAAATCAACCTAAAGTATATTGGGTAATTTGTTGAAGAATAAAATTTATAATCGACTTTTAACTTTATCATTGTACAGAACACTGTCCAAACGCAACGGCAATGAAGACTCTGACTTAAGACTGGCAAACGGAGTGGTTAATCAAGGATTTGAAATGGACTGCCCCAAATCTCCTTGGAGGTATCCTCACATGATGTATAAGCCGGATGGGACGCCGGTCCGTCCTGCTTTGCAAAATGCATTCGCAAGGAACCCCGCACTTGCAAGACTTGCTGCACCACTCCCCACAAAATCACCAAAATCAGTCAGCTTCCGTCGACAGAGTCGCCTGGAGCAAACATTCACTGTACATATATCTTAAGAAATATTGCACAATCTTCCTTTTTTTACTAACAAAAAAACCTCTCTCTTGATATGGTTATCACTTCACTTTTTAAAAGTTGTTTTGATATCTCCACTTGAATGATCATATCATCGTCAATTATGTCTGCCTAACCCAGTTGGTCTACTCACGCGCACGACACACATTTCGTTCTTTTGGTTCTTCTTATCTGACTCGGATGCACTAACACTCTTTTTTTTCCTTTCCGCTTTGCCTTTTTGGTTTGGTTGGTGGTGGTGGTGCACGTAATAACGGCAAGAATTATGTTTGCCCTAATTCCCATTTCCGTTTCTAGGTTGACCCGCTAAGAATCAAACGTAGTGATTCCAGTGACTCCACCTCAAGCAGCAGTTCTTCAGGAATAGGACGGGATCAGAAGGATGAGTTACCTAATTTTCAGGCAATGCATCAAAGTTTAAAATAAAAAAATACATATTACATATGCCATTTCCCGACTTGTGACACAATACTTGCTCCTAAAACTCTAATAATTACTGATCCACCGACCTTCTTTCCTTGTTTTTCACTTCCTTCACTTGAGACTTTTATTTCACTCTCAAAATCACACACAATTTCAACATTCATTCAATTTCGTGACTTTGCTTTTGTTTATAGCATTCTGAGCACAACTAACCTTTCTAACTACTCCGGCTTTGAATCTCCGACGGACCATCTCTATCTCTCTATTTACAAAAAAAGTAAACTTTTGAACGCGCAGGGGAAAGATTAAAAAAAAGTATTTGTTGACAATCCCATATTTCTTGTCTTCGTCGTACAGAGCCAATTCAAGCCCATTGAGCGTACTAATTCCCAACAGTCCGGTTCATCAATTTCCAGCTTTGGACTTGGATTACTAAGTAGGTCAGAGTCTCGACGGGATCCGAGTGGGTCTGCAATTATCCTCCCGCAGCACAAACCCATATCTACTCAGCCTTCTGGAGGTGGCGATGAGGAGGATGACCCCAACCACGTGCCTCTCGCCAGAATCCAGTACAAAACAAAACACATTGGACTTTACCAACTGCCCCGGGCATCCATTGAGAGGAAGAGTAGTAGCGAGGAGGAGTCCTCATTTTCCTCTCCGCCGAGCCGTCGGGATTCCAGTAATTCTGAAAAGAGTAGGTCAGGCTCGAGTGGATTCAGCTCGACGAGTTTTGACCTGTCTACTCAGAAAAGACCGGGTCCGGATGGACACGAAACCCAAGAATCCAGGTAAGTAATTCTTCCATCTCCGTCCGACGACACCCTCCATCTCGATTCAAACTTTTAGATTTTAAAGAGCTTTTGTGAAATTACTTTTTTCCTAGGAGGGCATCAAATGAAAGCGTTGCAAGTAAAAAGACTCCTCCGAAGGACCCCAACTGGTAGTACACCAACCACTCCCCAACCCTTTCCCGAGTTGCAAAAAAAACCCGGCTCGGAATCACGTTTATTTACATAAGTTATTATTATTATTTTTTTGTTTTTACAACAAAATCAAAGACTGGGAAGTTCTTCCAAGAGCAAAACAGCACTGTACCCAACCCGTATGCACCACAGTCGTTATTTGTCTCTTCGAAGCTTATCTAACTACATAGATGCATCTTTGTTAATTTAAGGATTCAATTTTTAAGTTAAGAACTTAAGGTATACCTATACATATACATATTATCCAGTTACAAAAAAGTATTTTTAAAAATCTGTGATGACTTTACCGATGTCCGCGTATAGGCTAGCCCGTATATTGTATAGCCCACTCAATCAAAGTGAGGATGGGTTGTTGACACCGGCGAACGAAAACAATAATATAATATTATTATTATTAATTATGATGTGTTGTTGTCTTCCACAATTTTCCAAGTGCCCATCCTTGTCGCAATGCAGTTTACTTTTTAGACTTTGTACATTTAAAACCGGGACGTAATTATGCTTATACGCGTATTATAGCGGGGGGAGCTCGCTCTCCCCCCTCGTATCTGCCATACTACCCCCTACTTGATCATTGTTACAATTTACAATATTATATATAATAATGTACTGTATGAATTGTGTAAGAAGAAAAAAAGTGCGTAATTGTTGTACCTGTTGTGTTTCACGTGTAGATTGCATTTTATTGTAATGTATATGGTAGAGTTTAAACAAGAGTTAGAAAAAAAGAGAGAAAAAATGCTAAGTTATCTTCTTCTTTTTTTGGTACAGCTAAAAAATATCTATCGTATTCCGCAGTTTTTTTTGACCTTGTAAAAGGATGGTTTAAAAGAAACTTCTTCCATTTTACTCTTTCTTCTTTCTTTTTTGTTATTTATGACTTTCTTGACAGAGAATTTTTAAGAATGCCGTGTATACTTTTGTTCTCGTCCAGAATCTTCAAGGTTTTAATAAGTTATTTCCGCAAGAGCAATTCAAAATGGAATGTTGTTTTTAATTTAAGATGCATTTTTTAGTTTCCTTCCTGGTCTTGATTTTTTATCAATCATCACATGTCGTACGTGTTATTTACAAAGAAGAGAAAAAAAATGTTTTAATATTATTTGAGTTTCCATAATATGGTAAACCCCTTTTTTAATTGTATTTCTTTGACAAATCAGGAGGAATATATATTTTATTGTGAGTGAATAACGTTATTATGGCAGAGTGAATTGCGCAATTATAATTTATGATTGTTTTAAAAAAATATTTGATACGTTTTTGTTTTATTATTTCACTCACGGAACTGAAGCATGATGATGGTGTATGTGATCAGGAGGCTTGTTGTCTGCAAACACAATATGGATAAGTGGACGTCGGATCTACGTTACAGTTTGCATGCAGGAAGTATTTTGTTAAAATGTGCGGAGTATATGTCACGCTAAATTACCGTTCCAACCACTCTGTACGTAATAATGAAAAATGGGGTCCCACCAACCCCGACATTTGACGACTTCACAAACTGGCTAATATTCATCAACGCCGCGGCATCTACGCCAGCCAAACTCCGGGTTTTCCACAAGTTTTCAAAAATTTGTTCCGTAAAACCCTGGACCTGAAAATGGAATCTTATTGCATACTCACGTCAAAACACTAAAAGTGTACTTCCATCATTCAACACTTACGTTGCTCTGTCCTTTGGCTGCCAACAGTAGGAAAATATAGAACAAAGTGAGGATGTATAGTATCCTGATTTGCTCGGCGTAGGGAACGCTGGCCTTTGCAATAAATAAAGACAAGCCGTAGCCCAGGGTGGGCACTACACAGAGGAAAAGGATAATCACGGCTTTTCCAAATGTTTTGTTTATTTCATTAGTCAGGGATCGGACAGTCATGAAGTAGTCCACGAGATGTTCCAACCCTTTTGCGTTCTAAAAGAATAAGTTGTAATAAAACGTTTGTACAAAAACACACTTTTACACTCTTCAACAAACACTATATTTTACTATTCATATAAGTTCAAATTAAGATTCTACCCAATTATTTAACGTTGGCGAGCCCAGCATCGTAAATTCGATCGTGGTCAACTCCTTGAACCGCTTGCCAATCATGTACATCCAGATGCCAACAAAATTAAAGGGTAAAATAACTGTTAAATGGAAAATAAACTGGAAGTAAAGGATGATCACAATTAAAAGACACTGCTGTGCCTCAAACTCAAATGACATGGAGTGTCTTGCGAAATATGTTGCAAGTTCAGAATATCCAGTTACAGCGATATGAACAGTGGTTGCCGCAATCACGGTTAAAGTCTGAAAAGTCGAAAAAGAATTTACTGCTCTTGCCATGTGTAACGTTTTAGAAAGGCGAGGAGATTAACAATGAACAAGTGGTGTACCGGAAATTTTGGGATACAACTGGAATCCACATGATTAAAGGTGTACTTGAGTAAACTCACGTGTGGGTTCGGTTTTTTAAACCAACAAGCGAATACGAAGAGGATGATCCCCGCATTCAAGAGCAAGAACGTAGCAAGCTCGTAAAGTGTAAAGCTGCCTGGTTTGAATGATAAATTTATTTCACCCGGCATGTTCCAGAGGGTTGTAACGCCAAAAAATAGGGCGAGGAGGTGGAGGGCGAAGCACACTATCTGCCCACATTTAGCATATAATTTCTTTTATTAGCATTTTACTTTTATTACACGAGAACACGAGTATATATAAAGTGTTGAAGAGCTCAGCAGACCTGGTGCAGTAAGCAGGTTTTGAAGATCAAAGTGCCGTTTTCAACGGTGGGGTAAAATGGGAGTAGAAAAAGGAAACTGCACATTTTTACATATCCCAAAATGTAGTGGAATATGTTGCACGTAAACTTTCTTGGCATTTCCGGATTCATAATATGTGGTAGGGAAAATATTGATTTATCCATCATTGGGGTTGTAAAAGTTGCAATAATTTAAAGTTTAAAATGCTAAAAAAATACAGTCTAGTAAAAGCAACGTTACATGTTACTGTGTCTGACTTAATTTATTGTTTGATTTAAATGCCACTAATAATATTTATCGACAATCGGAAAATGAGAAAACGAACAGGTAGTCAATTTACTAAACATCATCGTGGTCACATGAATGAAGTGGATTTGAACTGAAGCATTATGATGGTGTACGTGACCATTGCACTGGTGATCTGTGAATTTTAAATGAAGTATTAACCACATTGGTATGAATGATGTAAGATTCCGAAAATCGTAAGTACACTACATGATGGCTAGTTTAGAACTATAATAATAACAAATTCACCCCTCCAATGAACCCATAAGTCAGAACGAAGTACTTTCCTCCTTGTAGCCCAACAGGGGAGGATGAAGCTAGCTGAGAAATTGCAACCACCAGCTCCCGATTTTTAGCTTCAGCAAGACTCCTCCTTTTCCACAGTTTCTCGAAGGCAACCTCTGAAAGCTTTTGTATCTACGAGTAGAGCAAATGAAAACTAGTACGATTTTTTCGCTACCAGAAAACACGACTGTCCCCGTACAATAGCCAAGTGTCGGATGATCAATAATGATCGCCAACCTTATAATTCCCTTCAGCGGAAAGAACAAATGCGACATAGAAGCCGAGAAGAGTGTAGGATGTGCAGAACACTTCTTCCAGCCGTAAATCCTTGGAAGTAAACATGTTTGATAAGGCCATTCCCAGAGCAGGAATAGCATCCATGCACATTAGCAAAATGACATGGGCAAACACGCCATTCATTGCGTCCACTAATTGCTTCACTTCAAAATAGGAATCGATCAGCTTTTCAACCTGAGTGGTTGTTTCACCCTAAACACAATAACATTATAACACGATCCTGGGATAATTATTAGGCTTTCTGGGACACACCCTTCATAACAAACACTACACCAAGCACAAATAATATCCTTACTTGACTTTGTAGATTTATGGAAGCAATAATAGCCTTATAGCATGCTTCAAAATCCCTTCCAATTTGGAACATTGTGGGACACACGACGCAAATCAGCATCGAGGTAGAACTGTGCGGGATCAATATTCTCAGGTAGACTTCCAAACACCCGTACACATTTTGCCCAAAGTTTTCCGTCAAAGCTGCAACTTTGCTATCGGAGTAAATAAAATTGGCGAGAGATTTCACGAAGTAGCTGACCTCCTTCAGTTCTACCAGGATGAGATGTCCAGTGAGGATTAGGAGACCAATTAGCGCCTTCCAGAGCCAGGAACAATAATTAATGAAATAATTAAAATGGGATAAATCCAAATGAGGAAGAACTCACCTGCAAACGAGGAGGCAACCATTTCCTGTCGTATAGCTGCGTCACTTCGGGATCATCATTTTTGCAGTGGAAGTGGGCAACTGCCAGAAGTTTCCCAATCGGATTATGCTTCGCCCAAATGAGACGCATCAAACAGAGTGTGCCTGCCAGCCAAAGCAAAGAAGTGGGCAACTGCAAGAAGTTTCCCAATCGGATTATGCTTCGCCCAAATGAGACGCATCAAACAGAGTGTGCCTGCCAGCCAAAGCAAATTGTTTGCCAATTCGTACAAGGATTCCGGACTGGACCTCAAAAAGCCGCCAGAGTATTGGCTAATCCAAAGCTTATGACTGTAGTAGCCGACAAAGGAGGAATGCACTCCGATGCACAATAGCTACAGACACCGAAAAATCATTTTTCGCTGTTTAAAATATGATAATATATAATTAGTGGGAAGATACCTTTTGTGCAAAATACGTTTTTGTTGTGTACTTCCCATTTTCGGAAGATGGGTAGAATGGAGAAAACCCAACGTAGAATAATAACTTGAAATAGAATTTCAGCAAGTAATAGGATTTTGATGAAAAATTTACGGCGGATATAGACCCGACGTAGAAAGCCAGTTTTTCTTTGGAAATTTTCTGAATTTGAACATCTGCATTCATTATGCACTTCCAGTTTGACGCAATTTTCCTCTTACAATTAGAGTGTAGGCTAGACTGCATTGCAAAGGGCTGGACTTGCGAAATGAACCTCAGACTGCGTCTGGAGAACTGCATTGAACGACTGAAATCATTAGCTAACGTGTTTGTAAAGGGCGGAAACCTCAATAACATCGATCATAATAGTATGAAATTAGTATGCGCAGACGCATCCAATTTGCGATATGGACATACAAAAATATATGTCGTGACACAATTCCAAGTTTTATAAAGATCATTCTGTTAATCAATTTATTAGAATTTCCACAAGGTACATTTTGCTGTCGGCACAGTATTCTTATAAAACTAAATTGTGTGACACAAAAACTGTGTTTCCCATTTTCCTAAAAAATAGTCTCAAGATGCAATAATACTACTACTTTGAACAAACTTTTCCTTACCACATTTATATATCCTACTTTGAACAGACGACCACACGCAACGCGTTCTTCTGGAATTAAAATAGTTACGTGCGTTTCAACAGCATTTAACCTCGACATTGCAAACGCATACGTCACGGTCGTGATTCTGTATAAACTTTGAGGTTTCTCGGTCGGAGACTAAAATACATGGCTATTATAACATTTACTTATCTTAATAATATTTATTATGGATGTGCATTGCAATTGTGTAAATATATATTATATGGTGCTTTACAACATTAAACCATTTTGCAAGGAAATTCCTTCACATCAACTCATCTACATCACATATTCATATGGGGTGCCTACTGTATAATTTTTGAAGTCGTGATATTTTGACAACTGAACCCTAACCCAGTCCCAAAAATATTACCCCGCGTTAAATTAAATAAAAACTTTCAAACTCCCCCTCCCTCCCTCCCCCCTGTTTACAGTCTCTCTGAAAAGGTAAGCGTCTGATCTCTCATCACCATGCTTTCCACTCCAGTCTTTTTATAACTGGGCACCTCATCCTCGGCCTTTCCTGTTCCAAAGTTTCCAAACTGGAGTGTGCTCGTGGACTTGACATCTTCTACGTACTCGTAGCAGTTGAAGCCCAACTCGGCCTGGTCCAATCCTGCCCTTTCCACTCCCAAATCTGCCCGAAGACTCAATCCCGGGATTTTGTTCATCACGAAGAGGATGATGTAGGTGACCACAAAACTCCATACGAGTCCGGCAGCTGTGTCGGCTAGTTGATGAGGTACTTGCATCCAGTGTCCGTCCAGCCAGCCTCCTTCAATGTCAGCATTGTATGACCGTTGTGCAAAGATTCCTGTGGAAAAATGGAAATACAAAAAATTTAGCATCTTTCTCATTTGTTGTCCCGTCTAAATAGTGATTCTTTTAGCGAGCTAGCTTCTAACCAGTCAAAATATTTCCGACAATTCCTCCCACGCCGTGAACTGCAAACACATCCAGGGCATCATCATAATTCAAAATGTGCTTCAAATTCAAAGCCAAATTGCACGCCACTGCGCCACAAATCCCGAACGCGATCGAACTCGCCGGACTGACGAAACCACAAGCAGGCGTGATACAAACCAGCCCCGCCACAGCCCCGGCGCAAAATCCCAGTGCGGAAAACTTTTTCTCGTGACGATAGTCGAGAAGGAGCCACGTGATCCCTCCGACAGAAGCCGACAAGTTGGACACCAAGCAGGCCAACACAGCGGTCATATTGGGAGCCAATGCGGAGCCTCCGTTGAAGCCAAACCATCCGAACCAGATGAAGGCCGTTCCAAGAAACACGTTCGCCATGTTGTGAGGCTTGAAGTCTTCGTGCTCATGGGATTTTTCACGATGTCCTAGAATCACTGCGTAGGCGAGTGCAGCCGCTCCAGAGGAAATGTGAACGGGGGTGCCGCCAGCAAAGTCAAGTCCTCCCATTTTCAAACTCCATCCATTTGGATTCCATGTCCAGCAAGCTAAAAAGTCATACACGAAGGTTGTCCAGAGGAAGATAAAAACTAGGGATGGGAGAAACCGACCACGTTCAGCTGCTGCGCCTATATTAACACACACCCGAAAGAAGATTATAGGGGTTATGCACTATTCCAGTTCCATAGATGTACCTAAATCATCAGTTCACTCATTAGAGGACTATGAAGCTGGAATCTCTCAATACATACCAATTGCTAGGGCTGGAGTGATTCCTGCAAACATGGCTTGATACAAGCAGAACACGAGCTCTGGAATCCTGTGCCCGTCCGTGTACGGCTGGTCCCAGACGCCCCACAAGAAAATGTGATTTGAAATCCCCAATGATGAAACTACCACTGCTACTGAATGTCAATGAGTAACCGAATAGGAACCACTGTAAATACATTACACACAGTTTTTGCAATTACCATAACCAGTAATGCCAGCATTTTTTAGCTATCACATGAATGAAAATGGAGAATGCATAATTTATATTAGAGACAAAACATGTCATTAAGTTCTCAATTTTTATGCTCGTGACACGCGTCATCATGCACCACACTTTCAGACTTGTACATAGATTAGATTTTTTTTATTTATAACGATTATGTAAGATATAATTACCTGAATGGAGACTACAGCCACGGAGCAAATGCTCAACATGATGAGTGACAAGGCACTTTTGGTTCTCGCCATACCAGAATAAAAGTATCCCACGCCGGGTATCATCAGCCATACTAGGGCCGTGCATACCAGGATGAAGCATACATCTCCCGGCTGGAAGTCTACGGGTGGTGCTCCGGTGCTTCCAGAGCTGATGTTTCCTGGTGCCATTATCGGCACGTCCGTTGCTGTTGTTGTTGTTGTCTCGTTGAGAGTCTCCATTCGCTTTCTATGTCAGCAGCACAGTTTTTGATTTACTTAAAATATCTGTCAATTACATAAAAAATCATTAATTAAAAAAACAAAGTCACAAGTACAGCAGCTCAGAGTCACACAACCAGCCCCAATCAATAAAACATGAGGAATGAGCAGAATTTAGTTTTTTTTGTTTTTGTTTGTAATTTCAATGAATCCTGCTGCCGATCACAATGTTCGTCACTTATTACGTTGCGACAAGCCAACCACAATGGTTAGGTACTTTATATGCTGGAATTTGACTTTTAACGGAAAGCTATATAACATGTCACTAGGATATTCTTTATAAGAGAAAACGACGCGTATTATGCTAAGCCGCATCACATCGTCAAAATTTCAATAATAATATATTCAACTGCAATTTGGCCCTCATACACTTTTTACGCTCTAATTGCCATATTTCATTCTCATATTGTTCCGTACCCCCACCAACTTCAACTGCACAGCCAATATTTTTCTCCATGCACAATCTGCATACTTTGTTCTCGTGTAAATAACCTTCGTCTTGAGTTTGACTCTTAGCAAAAACCTAACTATAATTTGCTCTTGAAACACTCCATTCGTTAACCAAAACTAATAATCTCTTAATTTGCATTCATTTTAAACACAAGGAACGCTCATCGTTCCGCACTTCCTCATGAACTATCGGTCGGATATATCACTTTAGTATTCATAACGCATGGTTTTATGTCACTTTTAAAGGAAAAATCATGGCCCGTATAATTAACGTGTTCACTCATACAAAACGTGTGTCTCAAGGTGCGCACTGTCTCTACTCTGGCCAAGGATCTGATTGAATGCCAGCCAGGCACAATATGATTTGAGATTTGGAGATGTTTTTTCACACCTAATGTAAAACAGTTGTAATAAAAAAGGTTTAATGGTGCTCTCATGAAATATATGATACCAATCGACAACAAACCAACTAACTTGTCTCTTAAGGACAAAGGGATGCTGCTGATTTGCTTGTGTTTGTGTATATTATACCGAGTAACACAATAAACACCACTAAAATACATTATTGATTATTGATTGATTCAGTCACAATAAATCATCGATTGTAATCTGAAAACGAGACCAATCGATCGAGCATGTCCATTTCACCACACGTGCAAAGGGATTGGCTTTGGCAAATTGACTGAAAACTCTTGTGCACTTTTTGCTAGTCTGGCTGACCAATGACGTTTTGGCAATCACAGTCTTGGGCAATTAGTTTTTGTTTTCAAGAGGACACTGCTCTGCTAAATACAAAATTGGTTTTTTAGTCGCTAGCTAGCCATATCTGATTTTCATTGCTCAAAACGACTTTGTCAGTCAGGAGCCGGACGTGTACCCCCCAAAAATACTTTGCAAGATCACATTTGCATTTTGCAAATCAGAATGTAAACACTGTATGCAAAAAATTAGATGAGCAAAAAAAATGTTTGCAAATAAATGAGAAACCTTTTGTAAATTTGCTCCCCCACAGAGGTAAATACAGGCTGTCGTTATATTTTCTTGAAAGGACCCTCAACTCCTCAGAGATTTAATTAGTTTTTGCGAGTTGCAATCAACTTGCAAATTCTGAGCAACCGTTTGCTTTTGCATGAGATTTAAATAGGAAATGGAAGCGACCACATGAAAGAGAGGGAAACGGCATCAGGCCATCATTTTCCCTGGCGCGACTCTGTCTATCTCTGATGGCGATCCCACTGTGGAATTTTTAAACCATCTAAGTTCCTAGAAAAACAAGTCGAATCTGTACAAAAGAGTCACAAACAAGTTATAATTTTCACAGACAGTTTCCTCGTTTGCGTGTCAACTCGACTGACAAGAAGCCAACAGCAAATGGACTAATGATTGCTGAGCGATTACTATTGCGATTGTCTGCAAATGGTGAAAGAAAGACTGCGGTTAGAAATGGGAGTGGGGTTCTAGCCGTTCTGTACTACATTGATTGGGCTGGGGATATGGATGTACACACTAACTCATCATCTCAGGATAACATGTCAAACATTCAGCATTGCCAAATGCCTACTGTGTACAGAGTGGCATTTTCGCGTAGAAACCATTCGACCAAACTTTTAAAATGTAATAAAAGTTGAGGATTTTTATATGCAACTTTCCGAAGGGTTAACGACATGAATGACAATTACTGTTACGGATATAGATTAGGTATTCTGCGTTCTATCATGCCTTGTAACCTATGTACTTTAAGACCAGTGTGACTTTATAGAAAAATTAAGTGGATTAAATATCACACCAATCTTTGATCCAATAAAAACAATCACTGATAATATTACCAATATTTAGTAGCTTGATTCTATTCAATCACCTTGCTTGTTTAAAGTCAACGTTCAAACTTCACTTTGTTGGGCTTACGCGGATGACAAATTAGGTTGTGGCTTTGGGAGAGGTTCACTAGGCACTGGAAATGTCCATGAAAAATCTCCACGCTTACTATTTTCCTCTAGTAGTCTCACCGTTCATCAGCTCCCAGCACACAAAACACGAACTACGGATAACTTTGTGTTTTGTCGTCCTTCTCTCATGAACTCAACTCAACAATAGCACATGCAAACACCTATTGTGCTTTTGCTTTACTGGCATTCCTGAGAATAAACAGAACTGGTTGTTCTGGTGTTGAAGTTACTACTAGTGCGGAGGAAACTCGCGTCACCACTAGACTCTCAAGATTATTTGGTGTGCTGAATTAAACATAGGGGATGATAGTAGCATACCTGGTAGACCTTGTAAACGCACTTTTTTTCTCGAGGAACTAACTTACGTATGCACTTTTTGGTCAAAGTATATAGTTACCTATGTACAATGAAGCTGCATAAATATGAAAAGCGTCGAGAAGATTGGTTTCAAGAAATATCAGTGTTTGAAGGATTCACTCACGACTCACAACACAGCCATAACATAATAAATATTTTTCCTCTTACAAAACATGAGATGCAGCATTGAATATCCATATAATTTCTGAAAAAAAGCATTTTGTTTTGTTGGCGTAGGTGCAGCGAAGGTAGGCCAGAATGCTTATTATTAGAATGGATTCTGCTATATTTAGATTATTTTAGCTGGCGGCTAATTCCTTGAACCTGTATGGCTCTCAAGGGTCATGTTTTACTCTTTAAAGGGATCAAGGAAGGTTGACTTGTGTACCTAGAGGTCCGTTTCACGCGTCCACGAGGGATATGCATGCAATACAAATGGACGTGGTGTGGTCGTCTGGATTATAAAAATGGTGCATCAATTCCAAGAAATTGTATGTAGTAAGGAGTAGTGTGTGCGCGGTAGGTAATAATATAATAATAGAACACAGGTAAGCCGACAGTGATGACGGTCAGTTTGGTTAAAAGTTGAGATCGCTAATGACACTAATGACCATAGTAGTATGTTAGACCTGTTTTTTGATAAGAGCTAACAGGTGGGAAAAATATCTTTGCCACTGCGAAGTTGGGAATTGCGTGTGTGATGTATCCGGATGGACGATGGACATTGGACAGGCGAGATTTAAAACCGTTTCTGCGTTTTATCAAAGGGATTATCATCATTATCAATTTGAAGCATTCTTCCGTTTCGTGCAAAACATTTGTTTGTAAAATGTTTGAAGCGCTTCAGTTTTTCAGACTCATTAATGTACCACACGAAGTCACAATAATACTCAAAGGATTCATCGTACAGCATGGCCTTGTAAACATCGTTATTCCGCGGCAGGTTGTAATTTTAATGATTCTCTTGTTTACTTTGGGAAAATTGGAGAATTTTACAATGAAGTTGTTAAAAACGACGCCAATAGAGCTTCCTCCCTGCCGCAGAGTGAGACTTTTTACAGATGCACGGAATCAAAACTCGAACGAACGAATGAGTTCGCAGTAGCACAGTCGCTTTCTACAATTCATCGTACGTACGTCATCCTTTGTAGACCTTACCGGCAGAGTACACAGCACTTTTCAATTATGTGTAATTTTCGTAAAATGCACACCTGACAGTGAGTGGAAGTGGAGTGCATGATGTACATCATGTTTTGTTTGCTGTTGCACCGCGTTCCTCATCAAACCTGTAATTACCAATGAATGGATCACGCATGCAAAATTTGTGATTTATGCACATATTGTATGGGATACGAATCAATAGCAGATCTCACACGGGTTGGATTACATATGACAAGTACACCAATCATAATTCATAACAACATAACACATAATATATTAGGCATAATATTGCACAATTATCTGCAAGATTTATTAGATATTTCAAAATGTCACATCATCGCATGCTGAAAACTTGCATAATCACAAGTAGTTTAGCCTCAAGGTCTCCTCTTAAGTAATTTCGCATCAACTAGTTCCGCCTAATTATGAGCCCAATTAAAAACTGCTAATCCTCGTAAAAGGCAATCCGGTTAAGATTAGGCTCATCATCACTCATACTTCGAGTGACTACCTTGTTAAAATTTAGTCAGGGTTGATTAGCGGCACATATATATAATTAGCGAATTTTTTAAAGTTTGATTTTAAAATGGGCAATTTCAGAAAACTTGGAGTCCCCTTCCTAATCTCATTTACGCTGTATGCTGAGGTGTACTCCGGCACCCTCTCCTTTTGCGATGGTCCAGATCTCATAGAAAAGTCAAAGGAGCAATGCGGAACAGGAATATCCTTTGGGGAAAAGAAACCAGATTGCATTTGCGTCAATGGCATGTAAGGGATCATCAACCTGTAATTTCGTGAAGGATGGATCAATACGCGATATTCCAATTAACGTTGTTGTTGTTTTTGTGTGGTTCCATCCAGATACCGATTCATAGCCGACACTTGCGAAACTGCGGACGGCTTTGCAGAAAAGGTTTGCACAAAAATCACTGACGAAAGCGGACTCGGAGCTAGCATCGTAGGAGTCAAGTTCACCAAGGACCCGATCAACTGGAATCAAGCCGGGGTGGTCTGTGACAGAAAAGGGTTTGGTTCGGACACTTGGGACTTCATCACGGAGCGACACTCCCGAGGGGCAACCACGAAGAGCGAAAACATTTACTCGGTCAACGGGAAGGGGTACATTACCAAGGGACATTATGATAAACAGGCGTTTTGCGTTGAGCCCTCAAATGTCCGCCCAGATGAGAAGATTTGCAGATATTTGAAATCAGAAAATGAAAACATTTGGCAGGACAAAGAGATCGAGGTGTTTGTCAAGGATAGGTGCAATGGGAGTCCATTGGTTCCACATAAATGCTTTGGGGTGTTAACAGCTGCCGATTGTAAGGATTAAAAGTTGACAACATTTTTCTAGTTTACCGCCTATTCTCCCTAATTCAATAGGTATCTGGGATCTACGCATTCTATAATATGAACGTAGGTGGTCTAATTAAAATTATGTTGTGGTTTACATCCCTAGCTGAATGTCAGTTGGAGTGCTCCGCAAATCCCCAAGCAAAGGGAAGAGGAATGCAAGGGAGAGGTGTGCCGCCCAGCCCTAAAAAGTCTGGTGCAACCGCAAAGAATGCTCCTGTTCCGCCACCTCCCGAACCTGACAACAACGGAGCTCACCCAGTGGAGTACTGGAAGCACGACAATAAATTTCTCAACCGAAAAATGATGGTGTACAACATAATCAGCCAGTTAAACGGGAATGGGAATGGAACCACTGCTGCTCTCCCCACCAATGGCACCTCATACGGGGAACCAAAACGGACCTTTGAGATTTTTGACAAGATGAAGCAAATCACGACAGCCTATTGTCCTGCCCAATACGTAGCCCCGGACTGGATCAACTTGGCCGTGGAAATGTTTTACATTTTACACAAAGGGAATGTCTTCCGGTATGATGAAAACCTGTCCCCCTTTGAGTACGAGTGGATTAAGGACATTTTGAGCAAGTGCCAACAGAGAGTGATGGATAACACGACGACGGACATGAATACTATAAAACTGGCTCCAGCTGAGGATGCAGGGGGTAAGGGGACTGAAAAGGATGAAGTTTGCAATCCGAACGGAGGTGGAAAGGTAAACATACATCACCAAGTTGTTATTTGATTGAATGAAGGCATAATAATTCACGAGGTAATTGAGGCGAGATGATGATGATGATGTAACAAGCATTGATTGATTGATATTTTTGCCTCAAGGCTGGCGGCTACTGTAATGACACAACTTGATGAGGGGGATTGCCACTTTAAGCCTATAAAAGTGGATCCTGATCGAGCCAATGATTCATACCATTATGTGCCCGAGGTTGCATGGGATATCTTGGATTTGATGCAGGTCGTTTGTTTCAAGGAATTCAACGAGTCGTACAGAATGTTTCACATAATTGAACAAGCGGCTGAAAAGCTGTTTACATTGCAGATCAAGAATTTGTGGTATATAGAAAATAATATGTATTTTTCGCATTTGGTTTTGGATTTGTTGAGATGATGATGCACAGAGGGTGGATAAAATCGGAATGAAATGTTTTCCAGGTACTACCCCAACTGGACAATCAAGACAAAGAAAAGGCTCTTGGGAAATTCCGCGGATGTCATGATGCACAATTTAGAAGTGTGTATATATTCCGCGTATGAATTGAACGGGCAAATCCCGAGACTCGTCAGACCACCACAAGTCAAATATCTCAGGAAAAAGTAATACATACTAATTTCAACCACGTACCAAAGGTTACCAATCTATATTGTAACAGCTCCGAATTTGTATTATAATATTTGTTTATGTCGTTCTATTTAGGCGATCTACACCTCGGGCACCAGTCAGCCAGGGTCAGTATGTGGACGTTTATTGTGGGAGAACTCGGAAAGACTTCATTGTCCCAAATTGTCCAGCTTAGCATTAATTACTTTTTTTAATGTAAATCTTTTGTACGAGCAGTTTGCAACCAATAAACGTATTCAGCAGAGTACCGCAAAGCGAAACACGTTCATGATTCATGATTGTTGCTGCCTGTATAACCAACTCAGCCTAACTAAAGAATAACCCATCGATTAAATCTACCATGAGAAGTGACTTGTTGATTGACTAAAATTAAGGTTTGGCTAGAAGCTCTGTCAAAAATCTGTCCCCTTTAAAAATTGAAGCAAGCAGACCTTAGAACCCTTTAAAACATATTATAATTATGACACGACATGAATCCCTTTTTGCAAAGCACGCCCAATAACCCCAACACTGATAAGAGCGACTGCATGTTAACAAAATAGTAATAATTAATAATCATTAGTAGGCTATTTAATACACTTTGGAGGATTATTACAAAGTCTTGAAAAGAAGAGTTTTTTATCAATTTATTATTGTTGTTCTTTGTCATCATCATCATCATAATAATAATAATATCGGAGATTTTTGTTGTTATATATTTTGTGTTAGTGACAGGAAACAATGAGCCAACTGAGACACAGAATATATAGTAATATATAGTATAATGATAATAATAAAATGGTAATAATAATATGTAATAATAATATTTTTTAACAGTTCCATTTTCCATTTAAAATGTACGAGTATAGTCAACAGTTTGTATATAGCAATTTTTGGTTTTGCTTAGTCAGTAATAATAATAATAATAATAGGTATTTATATATAGAATAAGTGTTGTTGTTGTTGTTGTAGTAGTTGTAGTGGTAGTAAAATGATAGAGTAAGAGTTAAGTACAGTTAAAGTTATTATAACACATAGCGGTGTGTGTAGCAAAAAGATGGAAAAGATTGAGCAAGACGTATATATGTTGTATATAGAGTATATAGATATAATTTTTGTTGTGTTGTAGTAGAAGAGTGATTTTTTTATAATTTTGTTTTTTCTCAGATTTTTTCCCTTTTGATTGCAAATTTTGTTCTCATCATCATCAGATATATAGTTTTGTGTGTTGTTGCTTGTTGTCCAGTTACAAAATGTCCGTCTCGTAGAGCGGCTTGTTAATATTGCTGAGGGAGCCGGTGGGTGCGGCACTAAACTCGAGTCCCAGCTTCGCTCTGAGATTGCTCTCACTTCCCGTCTTTTTCAGTTCAGCCTTATCGGAATTATTGGAAGCTGAGGTGGCTGAGGAGGAGGATCTCTGCTGGAGCAGTTGCAACCTGTTGTACTGCTCCTGGAGCTGCCTCTGCTTGCGCAACAGTTCCTGATGCCGCTGACTGAGCTTGCTATTCGGGCCTCCGCCATCCTGACTATTGATACTCTCACTAGAATCACCGCCACTTGACTCTATACTCGGGGAGACTAGGGGAGACTTTGAGGATATGCGAGGGGGCGGGGGAGGAGGGATCTTGGTGGGTTTGGGAGGTAAGGGGGGATGAAGTTTCAGCGGCGAGTCCCAATTTCTCACTGGCGAGCCCCCTCCCGACTCAGTCGAGGGGTAGCTCGGCAACCGCTTCGGGGGATCTGGAGGCCCCAACCGGTTCTTCTGTGGGATAACGGATCCTCCACTGATTTCGTTCAGTAGATCATCGAGTGCATTTTCCGGACTTGTTGATGCTCCGGGCCCATGACCGCCGAGACCTGGGGTTCCCACGAGACTCCCCGGCGAAATGATGGAACATGCGGTGGTGCCGGCTGATGAAGGCTCCTAAAGTTTGAGAATTAATAACAGAAGAGATTTTCTTGAAGAAAGCTTCTACAAGCCGTGGCCCAACACAACAGTGAACTGACATTAAAACTAAGAATGCATGACAGATCTAATACAGAGATTAATATGCATACGGTATCTATTTAGAGATTTAAGATAGTATTTACACAGGTGAGATATATTCACACACGGCTCGCGTTAGTCAAAGCTGGTTAAAACTTGTAACTAACACTTTCTTACAGAAAAAGACAACTCAAACTTCCAAAAACAAAATGAGACAAGAACGAGGCGACTAGGTAGGTAGGTATATCATCAATCAAAGGAGGAGGAGGAGAGTCAAAACAACAACAAACGAAAAAAATCAAACTCTCTTCTTCTTTTTTTTCATTTTTTGCTTTTGAAAAATGTTTTTCGGTACTACTACTAATAATATATACTTATCATTTACACGACTAAAACACAACACACGGACACTATTTCACGAAGCAAAAAATATGATATATTATATTGTGTTCAATGTGTGATCATAGCAAATTGATTTCTCGTGTATTCTGTATTAGACACAGATATCGTGTGGGTCGTTTTTTTCCAGGGAAAAAAACTGTTTTTTTCCAGGGAAAAAAACTGTTTTTTTGTTGTTTCCATTTGGGAAAAAAGTTTTAAAAAAAGTAGCGTTACTGTATTAAAATTATAGGATTACGCATGCAGTTTTTTGTAGTTGTTTAAGGAAAAGCATTGTTTGAGTTAGATATACAATACACAACGTACTCTGAGTCAGAAATTACTTGCTTGAAGTGTGAGCTCCACTTCCAGCCTTGCTTGAGATACTATATTAAAAAACAAAAAGCACTACCGTAAGCTTCCAGTCTCTCGGTGTGGTGACACACGAGTCGAGTCACGCACTCTCTCATATGAGTTACTTTTACAAAACCGTCATGCATAATAATAATGTAGAGAAAAAACAAGGGACTACGCTCAAGTCTCCTTTTGTTTTTTTATTTTCATCTTCATTTTTTTTGTTTATTTTTTCTCTCATCTTACGTTCTCTCTTCATTTTATTCGGCATATTTGTAATGGGGATCGTCTTACCCTATTGTTGGTCTTCACGAGCTGGGAAGACTGCTGTGGATAGTGACCTGGGGGGAGGGCATCCTCCTGAGACGGGAGTCGCTGCTCTTGCACCGAGGCCAGCCTGAAAGGAAAAATTTGCAATGGGTAACACGTTCAGCATACAAGTTTTAAAAAGGGTGGCTCCTGCATGTTAATCAGAACCTATCTATTCCCTCCTCTCCCCGACCGACTTTGAAAGTTCTCCCGGAGCAATATAAACATTATTTTACTATGGTCAAAGAAAGAGCAGATGCGTCCTCCATAGTTGAGCTATAACGAACGTACCTCTTCAAAGTCACCAGGGTCCCTGTCAACTTCTTACATCGTTTTAAAGCATTCTCTAAGCGTTCAGGCTCCTCTTTCAGAAAACACTCTTCCACCGCCATCCTCTCCATGTCGCTTGTCATCATAGTTTTTACACTTTCGTGTAAAGGTGGGAATCGCACCTTCAGATCGGCTACTGATTTACTGCAAGTCGTGTCATGAACCGAAACTCATTTAGTTTTAACCTCAACTCCATCTCATCCCAAAGCCAAGATCTATTTGGTGGATGTGACCCTTCTTACCTCGATTTACTTAAAATTAACGCCATATTCTCCACATCCGCCATATTAACTCGCATCCTCTTGTTAATTACATGACTACGCAACTCTTCAACGGTCATTTCCAGCTCCCTGTGGGCACAAAAACAAAAACACAAAAAACCCGGGGTTTTAGTGAAAGCCGGGCGGAAATGAGTAGATTTATGAAATTAGGAGAATGTCTCCCAAAAGAGAAAATAAAGCGGGTTCACGCACGATAAATCTTTTTCTAGCTTCATCACTTCCTGCTTGTAGAGTTCTTCCTCTCGCCGAACACGCGACTTTTCTGGGTCACCTTCCATCCATTGATCACTACCAGACATTGTCACAACCCTGCACACACACACACACACACACAAAAGATTCCAGAAAATTAGCTTTTCGTAGGCCAAGCACCCTTTTCATAATAATAGTATACCCGAAATTCTTCTTTACCACAACTTACTTAAATCGTAAGAATGTATCCCTGAGCGTTTCTCTTACAGTATGGGCTTGAGCTTGTACACTTCTTCTAAGAAATTTAATGTCAGTTTTTAGCTCTTTTGCTTTCTTTTGTAGCATTCTTAATTGATTATACATTTCCGGGCTTAATCCTAAGTCTCCTGTAAAAAAACAGTAGAAAAAAAAGTTAAATTATTTATTACGTTTTTTGTTATGCATCCTACACATCTCCATACAAATCTTCCACCGCTCTCATGATGAACTTGGTTACTTGGTCTTGGTATATATATTTTATTATAATAATAATAATATTTACCTCTAGGAGGTGCATAATACTGTCGGTCGTAGGGATGCGAAGGAACATTTACCAAAGCCGGTGGCTGTACTGGAACTGGAGGTTTTGGCACACTCGAAGGAACAGGTTTTAAGACTCGATCTGCACCACACAAAAAATATAGGTCAGGTTATAAAAACTTTCTTTCTTCTTTCTTTCTTTCTACTCCGCCAACAAGACAAAACAAAAAGTAGCTCAAGGCCTTAGCGCCGCGGCACAAAAAAGCATATCTCAAAATGTCAAGTGATGAAAGCAAACAATCATGGAGTAGTTTCTAAATGCAAAAGAGACATTTTTTGTTCTGTGAGTGAAAGAAGGAATATCCCCCGAAGGAAAACACTAGGGAGCAAAAAAGGCACTTTGTAACGGAAACTTTTTATGTAAATGAAAGTGGCATGTGGAACAGAGAGAGAGAGAGAGAGAGAGAGAGGCGAGGCGGCCAAAATTGTAATGTAAATTTTTAACCAGGTACTGTTATATTAATAAGTATTAATAAAAATGAAGCAGTAAATATAAAAAATGGAGCTATACCCTGAGACATTCTTGGCAAAGTAGAAGATTTGATTGCTGGCTTGGTTGGCTTTTCCACTACAACAGAGAAGAGAATATGATAGCCCGAGAAAGCAGGATGATACCAGAAAAAAATAGTTCACATTTTTTTGTTACAATCATTGTGTTTGTGATATATGAGATATTATATAAATTATATAAAAGTTATGATAATATATGTATAATATTAGTTTTCTTGTCCCTTTTTAAATTAAACTGTCACTTAAAAAATCTACACTTTTTACAAATTTCAGTAAACTATAGATAGGCACCAACGTACTTCACACAACGTAAAAATGTTAGTTTTTTGATGAGAAAAGATTTTATAGCAACCTGGTTGATGGGTGGGTGAATGTTGTTTCCCGTGATCGGGTGGATCATCACTGAACGAAACGGATTTCTCTACAAGACAACACAAACAAACCAACGGGACGAGTCATCATCAGGGTCACATTTAAATTAGGTATAAACATATAGAGTTAACATAAAATAAAATAATAAAAAATAGTTTTGCGTATAAACTTTTTTTATCACTAAAGATATTATGTACATACGTTCATATAGTCTACACAGATATCCGAGTCGCATAAAAATAGCTTAAATTCCATAACTTTCGTATATGATCTACTTTATACGGCATTACTTACATAGTCATTTTACACACATTCTTCCGCTTTCTACACAAATCAGTCAATTATTCGCTAAAAAAACGCTTTTTTCCGACTGGTGAGTTTTTAGTAGCATCAGCTCTGCTCTATGAAAAAAAGCCCTAATTTCTTATATATTTTTTTAACTCTTTGTTTACATTTGGCATTTTTCGGCAGTTTACAGCCAGCAGTAATACGTACTATCATATAATATAACGTCTATTACGTATGTACTCCTACTCCTTTGAAAAAGTGAGAAACGAAAGGGGGAAAAAATAAGTATTTCACATTTTGTACGTTTACGTTTACATTTACATGACATACCTTTGCCAAACTTAGGAGGCTTTGCCATGGGCATTATAGCGGAAGAAGAAATAAGCGTCTCTGTTGCTGGTCGAACAGGGTCATCTACACAAAATTTACGGTAAACAAAATACATAGAGTACAATACAATTTGTACACACTGGTTCATTTTATATCTGTGGAAGCAGCAGGTCGACGCTGATGATGAGTAACAAAAAAAAACTGGACTGGATTGGATAATATTGTGGAATGTAAACGATTTACAAAATGAAAGTACATTTAAAATTGAACATTTATAAATAAATATGACTTAAAACCAAAAAAAAAACAAAANTGAACATTTATAAATAAATATGACTTAAAAACCAAAAAAAAACAACAACTTAAACACAGTAGTTGAATGAATGATACGTTACACAAAAAAAAGTTAGTACAACTTGGCTCACTCGACTACCACAAATTAAATAAGTAACCCATTGAGCATGAAAATTACATCTACAACTAAACAAGTAATGGGGGTAAAAAAGTTTTTCCTTATTGACGCTGAAATTATTATTGCAAAACAAAGGATAGAAAAAGGGAGAGGAGGCGGATGGGAAGTAGGAGTACAAAAAAGTTTTTCCTTATTGACGCTGAAATTATTATTGCAAAACAAAGGATAGAAAAAGGGAGGGGAGGCGGATGGGAAGTAGGAGTAAAGATGAAAATTTTGCACATTATCATTAAATTTACCTGGTAGCGAAGCAGAGCTTGAACTAGAGTGCTTATCAATATCGTCTGCGGAACAAACCAACAACGATTACATAAAATGTATTTATTTAGTTTTTAAGGCAGCCAACCTCCGAAATTGAACTGTGATCTACAAACGTTTCTATATGCCATTGCGCTAACTATTAGTAATTGTTACTCTATTGTCTAAATATAGTTACTACATATCTATATCTGCTTCATTTTGTGGTCCCAACCCAACCCGTCTACAAGTAAGTGCCAAAAAAAGTCTAGCATCAAACATAAACTGCCCCAGAAAGCACGCCATCTCATTGTCAGCCACCCTCAACCCAAATATAGTCGTTCGTGTCATAGTCATTCACACTTTCTACACAATTCCAAGAGTTAACTGCTTCTAAAAATAGCATTAGTAGAGTGTCAAATGTGTGATTATGCGATAGTTTACGGTTATTTGTCAATACTAGGCGCTGCTGCGTTTTTTTCAATGCACAGGAACATGCTGTTAGCAACATAGGTAAACTTGACCTTTCTAGTCCGTGATGTGAAATTACACTACGCCAAAAGAACTGATGATGGTGTTAGTGTTAGTTCACTTGGAGAAAGCTCATAATATCGAAATGGTCATTTTGAAAGTTAATTGGCATCCGCATTTGAGTTTTAGTATTAGCTGTTAGTCAATAGCCCATTTCATTAGCAGGGAATATTACCTCGATAATCCCTCGTGGGGATGTAATCCCTGTACAAAGAGGACACAGGTGGGGGAGGACCCACTACTGCATTGTGAGGAGCACCAGGAGGAAGAATGACATTTCTTGGCAGTAGTCGCCGACGACGGGAGGATGCCTGGGCTGGGCTGCGCGGTCACTGGAGGTGGTCCAACAACCAGCGCCTTTTGAACAAGTCCAGTCAAGTTGGCCAGTTGTCTTTCCATGTGTTCCATGCGCACCCTCGCCTCCTCATCTATAATCACAGGAGTAATGGAACCAGACCTTGGTGGTGGAAACTGATAATATGGGTCCTCCATAAAGCGTCTCTCAGGTGAAGCGATATACGTGGGATCTACACACCAAGTCACATTCCGCGAAACGAGGCAAAACCAGGTAAAAAAAATCATCATGCATTAAATCTAAAAACCACGTCATAATATATTTCCTTCATTTATATCATGAAGTTGAAGTATGTATATATATAGTCAGAAAATGATTAGTAGTAGAAGTAGAAAGTAGAATAGTTTTTGTGGGGTGGTGTACCTGCACTGGAATAAATGTTACGCCTGAGATCTGTAGGCGTATATGGCGCAGAAGGAGGAAGTGGGAAGGAGCCTCGCGCCGCGTCTCCCCCGCGCGGAGAGTACAGCGCAGGACTCGGAGAAACTACAATGGGTCTTTTCGTTACGGTGGGGTACTGCGACTGCCTTTGTGGCTTGGGAGGGGCTGTACTACCTGATAAAGTAGGTGTTAATTTACTTTAATAGAAAATAGTTTACTTCAGTCAGAGGATTCACACGAAAAAAGATGTATATAGTCTACTCGGAAAGGAGTAGTCGTTTAAGAATACAGAGAGCTACTAGAGAATAATATTGAGAGAGGAACACACAGTTAGTATATAAAAATACACAGAGAAAAAAAGACTACAAAACGGTTGAGGAGGAGAAGAAGGTTACCGACGACGAGCACTTTTCCGGGACTCGTCTCTCCTCTTTTTTTTCTCCCGAACGAAATAGTAGTGTATACAAAATAGGAAAGAAGAAAAGTAGTAGTGGTAGTAGTAGTGCCACAACAAGTAGTAGCAGCAACTCTACATACGAAACGAACAACGAATTCATCATTTGGTTTACCTTCCGGCTTAATTGGCACTGGAGCTGGAGAAAATGAGCGAGTAACACGAGGTAAGGTAGCACCAACAGGGTAACTGTAAGTCATATACGGAGATCCTTTGCTCCCCTGTAAACACACAAAAAAAACAACAATTGAGGTCGTTCACTCAATTATTCAATGAGTGGGGAAAAGGTGAGCACATTAATTAACAAAATATTTAGGAGGAGGCTGGAGGCTGTTCAACAACTACACACACAAAACAGTCTTTCCGGAGGGGAGAGAAACTTTTTTTGCGCGGACTGCTCCTCGACACGACTTTCCCATTTCATTTCCTCTCAACACACAGCGGTCATATCAATCAGCGTTATAGTTGCCACAAAAGGCAATCAGCATCAGCAGAGCAGAGCAGAGCAGTAGCTTCATCCAGCCTCCAGCTCCAGACACAATGATTTCCGGACAGTTCCCTAGTTCCCTTAAAATACTACCTTAGTCTTGTGAATATGCTGATGTTGATAGTCTGAATCAAACTCTGGTTCACTGAAATAAGATTGATCTTGATCCCACGAAGGAACAGCGCCGTTTCCGTTGATATTTGGCTCAAACAGTCTCAACACTGAGCGATCACGAATGTCCCTGCAGCAAATAAAATAATAATATCCAATAAACGTGCAAAGTTTTTGCATGAGAGCCGCCGCCGCCCGTAATTTAAGGCGTAATATCCTCCTGTCTACTTCAAAAGTGATTTATTGAAATTAATAAAATTAGCCGTGTCACTGGGAAATTGAGACGTTCGACAAATCCCATTATTTGCTTTTCACAAAAGCGGCGCACGTGTTAGGTATATAGAAGAAAGGGGAAAGGGGAAAAGGCGGCTTTGAGCAGACAAGTTGTGTATAACTAACTCCTCCTTCCCGGGATATATATACCTTAAATCCTCCAATTCGTAAAACATATCTTTAGCACCGTCATGAATGTAGATTTTCACATTCATCGCGTCCAGGTACTCCATTGTCAGCTGCTTTGGAAATGAGCGAACAAACAGAGCTTTCACAGTGTCCATAGAGGTGATCTCGTTGGGTAGCAAGGCTCTCTTTGTTTCACTCCGGTATTGCAGGAAGACCAGGCCTAGGGAGCACACAGAGAGCAATATACATAATCGTTATTATTATCATTTGCTCCAGTAAT
>JAANSN010000652.1:0-50313 GCA_036850665.1 Dicranocentrus wangi
GAGGATAAGCAAACTTTCAGGTTTGGATAAGTTAAAGCCCTCTCCGCTTGAGAACGAGAATTTATTATCAGTGTTAACGAAATTGCTGATATTAATAGAAATTATTAAGCTTAGCTTGCATTTTAGCGAACGAGTCTTTGTGGAACGAACACTGACGTGAATGTCGGACTGGTGTTCATCAATTAGACATGGGAAACTGGTCTAGCACGTCAATACATATGATAACCCTGCTAAACGTCACGGCAGTTATCATTAAATTATATGCTTTTATAATGATTAACAGCAGATTTATGTTGTCAATCAAGTCAAGATCAAGACCAGCCTTTCTCGGCCGACGTTCATAACCCAACACAACATTTAAGATTTGTGTAATGAGAAAAATTAAAGATAAGAAATAACTTTTCCTAAATAACTTTTACAGTTTGTTGGATTTTTTCGGGGAAATGGAACAACGTCAGGAATCTTTTAAACAATGGGGAATTGGACGAGGTCACGCGATATGGTTTTGCAATGATGGAAAGGGGTCTCCTCCGCACAATAGAGTGCGACTCTCCAGGAAATATTATAATAGACTTGGAGGGTTTAGCTTACTCAACAGTCTTGCACGCTCAAAGTAAGATATATGTTCACAGTTGGTCTCCAATCAAATAATATGCTAGCATAGCATGAATACCATAAAATATCTTATAAATTCATAGCTGTGAAAAACTTGATCCAGGGATTACTAAGGTTTGAAAAATACTATCCGGAAATTGTAAAAGCCATCATGATCATTAACGGTAAATGGTCAAAAATGAGTGTTGTAAATTATGGGCGGTTTTCTAATGTGTCATGTTCGATTTTTTACTAGTTCCTCGGATCTTCATTCCATTCTTCAATTTAACTAAGGATATGTTTTCACCTAAAACTATTGGGAAAATCAGAATGTTTGGATATAACAAGAACGAGTGGTACGCAGAGCTTTTGCAAATATTCCCAGTCGAAAGTATTGTTCCAGAATTGGTTATTTAACTACTACTGCTGAATATTGGGAGCTAAAGATATTGGGAGAATCTCAAATTACTCAAACATGGGGGACTGATGCATATATATATTACATATATATATATATGTAACGAATTTGTAGGACTTTATGCAACACAGCTTTGTAAAAAAACATGTTTTGTACATAACGTAAACGCATTCAGATCGTCACGAACGAATGCCAATTTTATTAGATGAATGGTTTAAGTGTTAGCATATTTATAAACAATACGCCAGTGACAATAATCGCCAATTAATCGTATGTTTCAACAAGTACTTTAAAATGTACAACAGAGAGCAACCCGTAATACGCACGGGCCGTATAACAATAAAGCCAAACAACAATGTGGTTAAGTTACATTTTACGTCTTTTTTGTAATGTAATGTTATGTAATGAATTTCACAAAGGGAATGCTGCGATAATAATGTGTACTGAACTGACAGGCAGAAGAAGAAGAGCCCATGTCTCTGTCTCCACCAGCTAACAATGTCATAATGTTACTGCTTATAATTCTTAAATTCTATAATTTGTTACACGTTCCAAGCATTTCCATTCCATTCCCATACATTCTATCCTAATCCAAAAAAGTTGGAGCCATCATCATGATATAAAAACACTGCTTGTGCACTATTCTTTGAACATTCATGGGTTAACAACATACGTATTACATATATTATGCTTCTGTCAAGGATTAACAATAAAAGTGAAGAAATGAATGATGTTATTAACAAAAACTTCTCAAAAATGTATTTTCCACAAATGCATTTAACTACGCATGCATAAGAAGTAAGATTCAGTCAGCAGAAGCAGGATGAATGATGACATGTGTTTTACATGCTCATGCTCAACACAACATCGACCTGCATGTGCGTGTGAATACATCATCATATCATCATCACGCATGCTATATGGAATGCAAGCAACATGCTAAAATTATTAAAACGCTTCTCAACATTGTGTATCTACATGCATGCAGACAGTATAGATAAAACAAAAGCAGATGATGATGTTTACTACACCTGCTACAGCTCCACAGATCCCAACAAATGCCACCAAAACTAAGAAGAATTTCGCGAGAATTTCTTTTCCAAAATTAACGTAAAGGGGAAATTACGGTGTAAAACTGGTATAATTCAAACAGGTACCATTCACACACACTTGCCTTCTATTTATGTCAATTGGTGTAATGTACCACTTGATGGGTACCTCAGAGTACCTCTTGACAATAAACTCAACTCAATTATTATTATTATTATTATTATTATTGCTTACCAGTTGTGGATACTCTAACGTCGAGTCTCCAGGCAAATCACAAAATTTCAGGGAACAGACACCACACCCGTCCCAGCTAAAATCAGAATGCACAGTCGCGCCCGCTCGGAACGCTCAGGGCTGAAAAAGTCAAAGAGCACCTTTAACCTAACATCTACAATCATACCACCATTAGATCTCTCTGCCCATGGCGCTGGTGACAGGCATGAAGTTTCCACCGATGCACTTCCCGAGCATAAAATTAATAATACTGGGGTGACGGATCCCCCCCAACAAAGTGATAATACGAGCTCATTCAGCGGTGTACCATCGGTGACGTCAAGTCACGAGAAAGATCTACTTGGACTTCTCCAGCTTGCAGAAGAGTCTCCACTTGGTAGACAGCAAACCAGCTCTCAACCCGGTTGGCCTTCCCAGGTGGATACGCAAGTTGCAAATTGGTTAATGGAATTTTTGGCCAGCTCAAATATGTAATTTGAAATTTCAAAAACACCTAATCCTCTTAAAAGACGTTTGTCTGCTCATAATCTAAAAATTGTAATGGTTGTCATTTAATTAGAGAGTCCTTGTTAAGATCAGCGATTGGTTTGGCAATTGAGGGTGCGATCAAACAACCAAATGGTTCAAACCAAGAGCTTGCAACCCGACTAAAGTTGATGAATAGGAACCAATTGTAAAAAGAAAATACAAGATTTCCATTTTACCTGTTTCACAACTTCACCTTCTACAAACTCGGATTTGAATTATAGCTTGCAAACTATCAGTTACACTTTTGGTCGCATTAGCTCCACTTTGGGGGAGCCTACTCGAGCTATCACTGAGAAACGAGTGGACCAGTGCTTTCAAAACAACTCCCCTCAACCTTCTCCAGTCCAAGTGGGATTGCCGCAGAAGAGTAAAACACCACCAGTGGCCCAATGCGTTCTTAAGAGTCCGGAGTCCAGACCATCGCATCAGCTCCTACCCGAAAATCAAGTGCGTAAAGCAAAGCGAAAACCCAATTCGCAAAAGAGAAAGTTGAAGAGTCACTCAGACTCGGAGACCACATATGCAGAATCGACAATTCCAAGTTCGCCTAAGGTAAACTCTATTGTATGTTGTTGTGTTGTCAGTGGGTTTAACAATATATACTACCACTTCCCTACACAGGGTAAATCAGGGCCTTCTTTCAAATAACGTCAAGGCCACATTGACATTTACTTGTGGGACATGCAAATCTGGATCGAACGCGACTGAAGGAGGAACCTCTGCCTCCGCACCTCTGGCGAGACTAATAGTAGTAGAAAATTAATGAATTATTTATTACGTCACCACAAAATGAATTTGTTTCTTCATCCCTAAAGGCAACTTGCGCTTTGGATGTGCCGAGTACAGAGGTATTGCAAAAAATTGCTTGTGGCATCGACGACAATAATTTCTCCAGGAGAGGTATTGGACTTTTGGAACAAATGCTAGGGAAAGATGAAATACAGAATTCCAAAGGATATCAAGATTTAAATGGTGCCATAAGGGATACTTCAGAAGGTACCATTTCACTCTTTTTTTAAAAAATAAATGAACAAATTCATAATTGGCTTTACTTATTAAAAGTGTGCGTACTGTTTGTCTTTAGGAATCCTAGCTTTGATGCTCCTCAATAAAAATAGAATTAGAAGAATCACGCGTGAGTACGTTATTGCCACACTTGACGGCGACCTGTCTGAAGAACTAATTCAAATGAAACATAAGGTGCGAGTGAAAATTAATCAATCCCTTATACATAAATCGTCTAAGAGCAGGCGGGCACAAAAGAAAATTACGCTCAACGATGATAATTAGACGCAAATTACTTTGTTACTTTGCCGAAAGTATTTTTCCAGAATTGGTTATTTAACAACCATTGCTGAATATCCAGTTTAAAAATTGGGAGAATCTCAAATTACTCAAGGTTGAAACTTTAATAATACATGTATACATATATATAAAAAATATGCTCTACGCAGATTTGTAAAAAACCACATGTAGTTTTGGGCAATCGCAAATGCATTCGGATCGTTACAATAATGTCAGTTTTATTACACAGACTATTTAAGCAAACGTTTCAATATTTATATTATATAAATAATTGCGTAGGAAGTTTCAGCGTGCCTTAAATGTACACCAGCAACCAACCCTTTTAGTAATAAAGCAAACTAACAATGTGGTTAAGTAAGAATGTAATGACATTATTTATTTATTTTTTATAAATTGTTTTGTAACGCTGCTATAATAAATGTGTTTTGACAGATGGAAGAGACAAAGTTTCATGGACTGATAGTCCCATATCCCATATTGCTACTGTTACAATTATGAAATTGTATGTTTTAAAGACGCTAAACGTTCCAAAGCATTTTCATACCCCAGCTCTCATCCAACATATGCACCGTATAGCTTTTACTTTAATAAGGTTGCTTACCCTCAACTTGGAACTGCCATAATCAGTCTGGATGACTAAACCAACTGAAAACGTGAAAATGAAACCACGGAATTTCATTCTATTGAGAATATACTACCACATTTTCTTTACTGATGTAATAGGAATTGTGAGAGCGACGGACTTATATTCTACATGGGTAACTCTTCATCCTGAGTGATCCAGGCCCAGCCATACAATCCTTTGAAACTAACAAACATAAATTCATTTGTCTTTGTTCTGAACAGAATGTTTCATTATGAATGCGATATGCGATTGACTAAAGCAGTGTCGCTCAGAGTTCTCAGCGTACACAGGCGTTTTTTCCAAGATAATTTGCTAGTGTAAGTTAGTCAATCGACTTGAGTAGCTTTGTATCACATTGGATCGTCTTGCATCATTCAGCTGCAACCTAACCCTATACCACACTACAGGGTGCTGCTATGCTGTAACATCATTCATGGCGAATACGTATAAGTATGTGATTTTGTTTTGACAACATGCTGTCTACATAACATAGTACTCTCGGTGGACTACACACTGGAAATGTATATATGCATACATGAGCTCACATATTATTGCCACTGCACTTGCTTGCACACAATAAGCCACATTCATCCAAATTTTTTCATTCACATTTGTCCGCTGTTAGATAACCAGAGTTAATAGTAGATTATATTATATCGTAGCTGAGGAATGCAAAACTACAAATTATATGTACAAATGTTAACAATAATGTAACAAGTAACTGTCCATTTCGTTTGCGTCATTACTTCATACATAGTTCCTTGCGGAGAAAGTGAACTTTTTGGAAGGTATGTGATTTCCACGAAAATAGCACACACAAACATAACAACTTTCAAAAAAAAATAAGTGCAAGTATTTAACATCTCTACAAAGGTTAGCCCACAATGGTTAGAGGGATTGATTTCGTTAACCCTTCGCTCTTTTCCACAAGTGATGATAGCGGCACTATTGAGGAGAAAAATGACCAGCTTCATCAGGCGTCTGCATCGCACGGTGAGCTCTTTCTCCTGCCTTGTTTCACTGTAATACTAGAATTATTGCTTACATTTACAAATACAAGGCAATTAGCAACGTTATAATTAAATTATTTTAGCAGCACTGGACTCCGATATACACGTCTCATCAGTGTAAGCTTTCGAAACATTCATTTGTCAATATGAAAGTCACGGTAACTCCAACTGAAGTCCAATTTTATGTTTTAGATTGTATTTGGACCAAACCTGTGCAAACGCCGACGCAACACAAGGAAGTTTGTACATTGAGCAACAGGAAGATCAAACTGTTGGATCTAGTCGACCCTCCCCAAGTTACGAAGACCAAACCGAGGTTGCTACCGCATCTAGCAGTGTCACTGTCACCAATGTAGTAGTCTACAGTGAAAGTGATTCAAACACATCAACTCCCAACACTACACTCACCTTCGGTGAGCCCCAAAATGTTTCAAATGGTTCACTCCAGCAGCATGCACCGGGACCGCAAGTGTAATTTGAATTTTGTAGCTTCGTAAAAATTAAATGATCACACCTTTCGCTGTGATTTGCCAAAACGAAAGTTACAGTAGCCCAAACTGAAATCCAATTTTATGTTGCAGATTGGATTTGGAGTCCTGTACTCAATCCGATGAAACGCAACAAGAATTTTCGTATGATATTGAAGAACAGGAACATTATCCTGCAGTTCCAAATTTTGAATCAATCCAACCCTTTCCACATCATGGAGGAGATCAAACCGCAGTGGCTACTGCACATGCTACCGCCACTCAAGCACCAACTGTCAATACTACACCCTCCTGTGGTTATTCCCAAAATACTCCAAATAATGCATTCCATCGCCATCAATCGGCACCACAATGGTAAGTTGCAAAAGAAATTTTGTAGCTTTGCATATAAATTGAATTATGAAACCAGGTCAAGTGTGACTTTTGCTATGCAAAATTCCAGGAATATTGAGCCAATAAAAGATTCTTTATTAGATGAAGTAGTCTGTCGTCCAGAATTGTGAGTTATTAAAAATAATTCCAATCTCTCGCTTAATCTTAAATGATTTACAGTCTGCTCACGAGTTGGGTTTTATTAGTCAGGCACAGCTAAAGGAGTTGCTGAAGCAGTCGGCAGATCCACAACATTCCGGTTATAAGGAATTTATTAATAACGTTAAAGGCACGAGTAACGTAGCCACAGTCGTAGTCGTAGGGTAAGTTTTTACGCCTGCAAGACTACGTTTGGCGATTATAAACAATTGAACTTGCTTTACGTATGTATGCGCAATGGGTGATTTATTTAGATTTGCGCGACTAAGCAAAGTCGAGTTTCCGACAGAGTCTGAGCAACTGGACAAATGTCCGGGCAAGAATTGTATAATAAATCACTTGGCTAACCGAATACAAGACCGAGTCAGCTCGGAGGTCAATGACCATGACACTGACGGCCAACATGGAGTTGATGGAGTTCCTGACGTGGATGAAATCAGTCCAGATCAAGCGGAAGATCCAGATAGTGTTGATACTATTAATAATAGAGAAATTGAAAATGTGGAAGGGGTTATGCCATGCCGTGCTAACGCTGAGATGACCGAAACCCTCCACGAATATACAAATACGTTGTCACCAACTGGTCTATCGAATTTTCCACCAGTTAATTTTCTTCCAGCTGCGTAAGTTAATCAACCAAGTGCATTAAATATGCATCTTATGTAAACATTGTATTGTTAGTTTTTACCGTCTTTTTAATTAACATATTTCACACTAAACGAGCTCCCAGCCTAGACCTTTGACTTCGCAGGTGGACACACAAGCTGCTAATTGGCTACGGGAGGTTTTGGAAAGCTCACATATGTAATTTGAAGTTTAAAAACAACTAATCCTACATAACACATATGACTATACTCAAAACACTATAATGACTAATTTATTTAGGGAATCCATATTAAGATCAGGGATAAGCTTGGCAAATAGAGATCTTGCATCTCGGCTGGATAAAATGGAAAGAATCCAATTGTAAAATAACTTCAATTTTACTTGTTTCATACCTGTCAGTAGTACTTCCTTCTTTCTACTACAAACCCTGATTTGATTATAGCTTGCAAAACATCAGCTACACTTTTGGTCTCATTTGCTCCACTTCTGGGGAGCCTAGTCGAGCTATTACTGAGAAACGAGAGGACCAGTGCTTTCAAAACAACTCCACTCAAGCTTCTCCAATCGAAGTGGGATTGCCACAGGAGAGTAACAAGCCACCAGCCCAATACGTTCTGCCTCCGGAATCCAGCGCTTTGCGTCAGCTCTCGGAAACCCTTCCTGGTCAGTCGCGTAAAGCAAAGCGAAAAAACAATCGTGTACAGGGAAAGATTGCGGCGAGTCACGAAGAGCCCACAAATGCAGAATCGGCCAATTCAAGTTCACCTAAGGCAAGTTCTGGTGGTGCTATGTGTATGACACATTGGATCTTTAAATGTATTTATGACCAAAAGTCTATCGTATTTTCAGAAACGAAAGAAATCACTCGATGAATGTACTTCCAAGGAGGCTACATTTACAGAATGCGAAGGTATAACTGATAAAATTTTGAAAGAGGCATTCTCAAAAAAATGTAAATGGGATTTGCACACAATGGGAAGAATGCTCTTCATAGCGAAGTTTACTGAGGAAGAAATATTCGAATCGTCTGGCATCAATAAATTGAATCCAGACAAAATGGATTCAATCAGAAGTAAAGACAAAGTACCATTTAATTTCATTAAACAGCAAGACAAAATTCATAAAACCTGACACTGTTTTAGGGATGTTGGCAGTGCTGTTGGAAGCCAAAACAGCGAATGTTGGTTTGGGTTGCATCACGAAGGATTATATGATTGAAAAACTAAGCAACAAAGACACTACTTTAGATGATACAACGTGGGACAAAGTCCGTACCTCGCTGATCAATAAACGCTGTGAGGAAAAGCAAAAAATTAAAGAAAAACAAAGTATGAACAAAGCAACATCCGGTGTAAGCAATCAGAGTCAATGAGGTACTACGTACGACTTCCATTTCAACAGCAAGTGGTTTGCTGGTCTATAATGCACAGGCAGGGCGTGATATAGTACTTATATATGTTAGTGAATTCGACATCGGAGGAAAAACAATCCTACTGTTTCCAGCGAGCAGTTAATATAATCTATGACTGTTTCCTAAAAAATGTTTCATATATCGGTGTATAACCGGTTGTGTTAGTAATATTTAATAGTTTACATGCATTTAAAAAATATACGTGTATGCTTTTAACAAAATCGTGTTTATACGTGAGCGAAATCTTTTTTATGCATTCCTTTCATAGATCTTGGTCTATTTATTCCATCAAGTTGTTCGCTTACAACTTTCGAAATGTCACGTAAAATGCCAAATCCTACAAATGACCCTCAAAGTCGGGGTAAAGCACGAGGTGGTAAAGTGGACGTTGACCAATCCCTTCTCCACATTGATCACGATCCCTCCTCCGATGATGACCACTCCCACTGGATCAATGTGCGCAAAATCATTCGAGCCATTCCCCGAAACAATCCTCATGATCCCTTTAAACCCCACTCGGAAAGAGGGATTCACGAATTGTGCGAAGGGCCCAGGGGTCAGGAACTCCTTCCCAAAGAGGAAGAAATGCTCCTACATTACGGTTACGATTTGGACAAATGCACCATTTTCGACAAGCCCCATCCCCCAGTGAACATCCCTGAGATTTCTAAAGAGAGTGCGTTAGAGCTAAACCGGTATCCGGCATGGCTTCGCTCATTTATCGAAAGCAGATACACACAAATCCATCAAAAGTATGGATACAGAACGCACGTTTTCCTTAAAATGCTTGCCAACCGGTTGGAATACCATAGGGCGAGGCAGACTGCGTTACATGGGGACAGTGAAGACATCAGCATTTACAATACTGAAGATGACCTAGATTACGAAGATAATTACGACTTTTGTGGAGATGATGTTCGCGAGCTGCAAGAACTACGAAGACAAAATGCTGCAGTGCCTTTGGAACTTGATCCTTTTCGTCCCACTCCAGATCCCAGTATGCAATTCATATACATACATTGTTTGTCCAGGACTGTTTCATTCAGTCATTACGTGTAGTTAATGAGTACTGCCAACTTTTGTAGCCTCAAAGGAAGCTGGAGTTGCTGAACTGTCACAAGAACCCCCTGTGAAAGACGATGATGAACTTAAAAATAAGGAAATGTGGGCTCCCATCCTCGTACAAAAGGCGGAAGATGCTCTCCGAGCGGCTTTAGTTGCTGGCGCAAGTGACACCGAAGATGAGGATTTCTACGAAGAAGGTGGGGATGAATTAATTCGGAAAAGGGAGCAAACGAAGGGAAAAGCAGTGCTTCACAACGACGAGGAATTCGTATACCGGGGAACCCACTGGGAAGCGATTGTCGCGGACAAGTCCGGCTTTAGTGAAGAAGCCAAGGAGATCATGAATGAAGAGTTTATGCGACCGGAGGTTCTCAAGCAACACCGGAAAATGAAACGGCAGGAACAGCTGGAGGAAAGGAAAGCGGAGCAGAAGACTAAGAAAGTGATTCGAAAGGCTTTCCACCAAAATGTCGTTTCCGGGCCCACCCTGTTGAAGCAGAGTATAGAGAATCAGAAGAATGCTGCAGTTTACAGGGAACGCGGGGTGGGGAGGAGACCCTCCAGAATTTTTGTTCGGAGCCCCTGCGACGGTCCAATGTATGTCCCCCCAGCAATAATGTCTGTCATTTTCTCATTTTAGCAATTGTTAAAGTTCCCATAAAATGATGTTTGCATAATAATGTAGAGTTGAAGTGGAGCGTCACCTCCACCAAACAAGGAGCATGGAAGCAATGCGAGCTTATGCTAATTGGATTGTTGACTCAAACTCGTTTAAATATTTTATCATGATAATTATCATTGGGAATGCGGCTTTACTGGCTTTTCAAAGTGGGGAAAATAGGATAACGTACAACTACGCTTTCGACATTCTGGATAGCGTGAGTTAAGATATATGAGTTAGAAGATTTGAAGGTTTCAAGTTATTCACATAAAAGCGCCTTTGGCAATTTGCAGTTTTTCCTGTCAGTCTACGCTGCCGAGTTTTTCCTCAAGTTTTTTGCGTGCCCGAACCAATATTTTATTTCTGGGTTTAATGCTTTTGACTTCATCATCCTAATTGTGTCGCTGGTCAAGGTGATTCAAACGTTTTTAGAATGATTTCTTATTGATTGAATATTGAATTAGACGTGTCACAAAAATCTTTTCAAAAAACCGTCTTAGTCAACGGCAGACTGGCTGGACCTTGCTAATTTTGATTACCTCCGGTTCCTCACAATTATTCGTGCCCTGAGAATCCTCCGCGGAGTATCCCTTTCTATTCATATTCAGGTTTGACCTATAGCGAAAAGGGGTTTTTCACGTATTTGAAAACTGAGAAAACATTATAGATTGGTTTTTAACACAGGTTTTGGTTCGAGCCCTGCTGGACACCTTGAAGAATCACGTTGTGAGCGTGGTCCTGCTTCTCATCTTGCTAATGTACATTACTTCCATTGTGGCATTTTACTTGTACGGTAATGTGTCCGGGTTGGATGGCATGTTTGGGCGGTTTGACATTGGAATGCTTCGACTTTTTGCTTTCGTCACTGTTAGTCAAATTACAAGACACGTGGGTCTATAATCTTTTAAATGATGTACCACCAGCAGTAAATATATTTATTCAAACTTCACCGTTAAGATGGACGGATGGACGGCCATCATGGATGCTTTCAGCGTTGTTGAAAGACGTCACCAAGGAAGGTTGTTTTGCCTGATTCTAATTGTCCTTGGGAATTTTCTCTTCTCCAATATATTCATTGCAATTATCATCATGCAGATTTCAGACGCCACGGACTCATTCAGGGTTTGTGCGTAAGACTAAAAAAGAACCCTTACCTTCTTGTTTCCTTAATTCGCCGAGTTTAACTAAAACTATTAACATAAAAAAAAACTTCACAGAAAACCCGAGCAGATGAGAAGGACATCAAAGTGAGCATGAAGCAAGAAGAAGTATTTCGTCGACAGAAACTGGACATGCGTCAGCTACTAGCTAGACAACGGCTTGGCGTTGCGGACGACTTTTATGAGTTGGGAAGCCGGTTCGTGCGGAGACTCCGGCATGACGATTTGGTGGACAGCAAAGGGATCCTGTTTAGTCCGTTGTGGATGGATTCCCTGTACAAGGCCATGCAGCGCTCACATCACACTTCCAACATGTAACTTACACATTGTCCATTTTCCATGTTTTAAAATTTAGTAATATGGGTTTTCCAACCCTTTATTGTGACATCACAGCATTATGAACCAACACCGAAAAATGGCTGACCGTCTCGTGCGCCTGGGAAATCTCTACGATGAAAGCAGATCCAACCTCAAAGGCATATCCCGAGCCCGGTATAACCGATACTACGAAATCAAATCCAAGCTCAGGTTGATCAAGGAGCAGTTCCTAATCATCAGAAACGTCGAACCGGTGCCCAAAGTTAGGGTTAAATTAAGTACGCCTGCTAAGCCTACTAAAAGTGCTAAATCCACAAAGACCGCTATGGGGACTTCGTCTTCTCCTTCTGGTGCTCTTTCAAAGAAAACCGTGAAACGTGAGAAATCCAAGCACAAATCAAAATCTAAAGTTAAACGTTAGTGTAGTGTAGATTGTTACCATCTAGCTATATATAAGACAGTTTTTTTACGTTTATGCGTTCGTTTAATCTTCTAATATCATTAAATAATTAAACTCTGTGCGTTTTCCTTAAATAAAAATGTTCCGCGTAGACAATGTCATGTCAGTATATTTTTGCTTTATTGAACCCTTGAAGTTCTACAGTTAGCACTAAACTCTGTACAAAATATACATACATAAAAAGACCATACGCGGTCTATAATTATTTTCCAGAATCTATAAAAATGATTCAAAAGCCCTGAATTTGTAACTGGAATACGCTATAATCAGTCACTACTACAAAGTTCAGAAAACAGATATAGCTCGACAGCTCCTAATCTGTAAATATAAAATATACCTATGAACATTTCACATTCTCAATAAGAAGTGTGAAGGTTATGACGCTCTATCTATATGGTTGAAATAGGAAAATCTGTAGAGGATATAGAAGAGTTACATTAAAATCCAGTCTTATCAAAAAAAAGTACGTGTGTGGGCTTCCAGCTCGTCGGGGGGAGCATGCCACTTACAATAAAACTATAATATAATAAGTAATTATGCCACTTCACTACAATTGTAAAGAACAATCTGCGTAGGCAATGATATGTCGCTCTGGACAGGTAAAAAATTCAATTCTTATGGCTGGTACGTCCTTCCTGTGCACCCCTCCTCCACCTCACTCAATGTTTAAATGCTTTGTATTTAATTTGTTGAATGAAAATCAACTTTGAACTCAATGTATTCCATTTATCATTGTTTGGGGCGGGGCAGCAGGGTCAATGTTGAGTTTCAAAAAGTCCCCGTAAGCTTCGACGGCGCGAGGTGGGACTAACCTGGACACAAAATGGAAACACAATAATAACAATAACAATTTTGTTTTTTTTTTTGCACAACGCAAGGTTACCTATTTCGGTAATCAACCATGTCGACTATATACTTACCACGAAAACATGGCCAACCATCCTACTAATCTCGGAGTGTAAATGTACTCCACATTTTTCCTCAGTCCGTAGATTATATTTTTGGCAACAGTCTCTGGGGGATCGATAGGGAAGAGGAATGGAAATCTGGACAGAGATTAGCAATTAGTAGACAAATTTACATAAATGGTTATATTATGGTTATCCTCCAGTAATTATTCTAAACTCGGCGTGAAATCCATTAGCAATGGCTATAGTAGCAGTGACTCACCTCGTATGAGGAATTCCATCAGATAGCATCTCTGTAGAGCAGTAGAAGGGATAAGCCACGGTGATCTTTACATTCGAGTTTTTTATCCTGATTTCATCCCTCAGAGCATCGTGGAGCCCGTGCACGGCATGCTTTGTAGCACTATATGCAGCAATGTTTCGCGTCGGGAGGATTCCAGAGGCAGAGCACACGCTGCACAAGTGACCATGATTTTTTGCCAACATTGAGGGCAAAAATTCCTTGATTACCTATACAACAAAAGCCAGAAGCGTGACGAAAAAATGAACTCGGGTTTGCCCAATCTTCTTGACGCAGCACCATTATGCAATCTCCAAAAAAAAATTATATTGCATTCAAAAAAGTGGTATTATATTGCACATCTTTTTGAACTCACCCAAAAGTTGGAGAGCACGTTGACACTAAACATATTCTCAATCTCTTTAGCGGATTGGTCCACGAAAGAGGAAATGTTCATCAGGCCTGCATTGTTGATGACAATAGTTGGCTCACCAACTTCGCGACGAACCTTGAACATCCCAACCCAACAAATTTTATAATTACAGGCTTTATATCCGTTATATACTTATTGTATATCACACGCTTCAGGATGTTATTTATTTATTTATACGCACAAAAATGTGGAAATCCTTCCACACCATATTATCATGTAAATTAGTCACATTTAACATTGAAAAGGAAGCAAGGCCATATACTTACCAAAGTTGCAGCGTTAGCCACTGCCAAACGGTCACTAACGTCGACGCTGTATGAATAAGCTTTTCCGCCTCGCTTCCGGATTTCCTTTGCAACTTCTTCATTTGGCCCAGGGCTCTTGCTCCATAGTACTATGATGGCTCCACTTGTAGCCAATTCAAGACTGATGTATCTTCCTATTCCGCGACCAGAGCCGGTCACCTGGAAAAAAATGAATGGGTATAATAGGTATGTGTTATTATTAACCAACCAGGATTCCCCCAGTCTTTTTTTACACGTGCAGTCACTTTGTTTTTTTGCTGTTTGACGCAGAGTGTGCAAGTTGGGTAATAATAAAGTAGGATTCCGCTTAAAATGAGATTACATCACGGATGTAGGTATACGAAACAAATGTTTGCTCCGATGAATCGACTCATTTTAAACTTATGCTGACGTCCACATAGTTTTTAGTTTAATGGTGAATGGATGGTCCAATTGAAGTTAGAGATGTCAGATGTGTGCATCATTAATATTATGAAAATGTACTTGTCTATCGAGTATTGAAACATGTAAATTACCACGATAATTTCTCCTTCCAGTGACTTTGGCTTGGCCAGCAACCTCCTACACGCAAACTCCACGTACAAATACAAGTGGAACATGAGTAATCGTATGAAATCTGCAACATCGTAAATCCCTTTGGCCACTGATATCGCCATTCTGGAAAGCTGATTACGCTTCCCAACCACCGTGGTAGACTTCATTTTAAATAAAAAAACAATCCACAATTTTCAAAATCCACACATTCAACAAGGAAGTAGCGTGTTTCATAAAAAAAAACACACCACAATCACGACGTCACGCTCTCAAGCTATTTTGGAAAGTTTTAGCTTATACACACGCGCTCACTAACACAACATCACAAAATTCCACTTTTTTCTGCAATTGGTCCACCACACAGATGACGATTTAGAGGGGACGACGACGACGACGGTCAAGCTGAAATCTTTTAAGGTATATTTGCTCAAAAGAAAGATGCGCAAAGGACAAGCCCTAGTGAACGACTAGCAGAAAAACCGGAATGATCACGTTAGCATTGAAAGCACAGACGAGTTAAACTCAACAAAAAAATCGAGAACATGATACACACACCTTTTACATCTTACATGTTTAAACCATTTATACACTTTCAGAAAACTATCTGCTTGCGCTATATTTAAGCATCTCTGTAAATATCTTGAAATCAAGGACAGCTAATCCCAAATGTGGTTTAGCCTTTACTTTTAACTCAATATATCTCCTAAAATCACTTTCAGTTTCACCCATCCAGACCCACCAGTCCAGGTAAATCTCAAGGAAAGAAAAAACTACACACGGATCGAGATGGTGCTCCTTTGCTCTCTGCTCCTTTGTCCTAAATGTATTATTGTCTGTTGGGACGGGTGAGTTGTTTCAATATAATATGGCAATTCCTCAGATCACAGGTATAATGACCACTCGACAAAAAAAAACTTTCAATATTTATTCTGCCCGAGGCACATCACCTTCTACGACGTACACACTACTCTTCGCCTATGCTAATCGTAAGTTGCTGAAGAGATTTTTCCTCTAGGTACGTTACCTTTTGAGCTCAAGTGGCAACTCAAAAAGGGTTTGTTGCGTTTGACTTGAATCCTAAAAATCTTGATTGAGGCTGCCCAACCAAAGAGAAAAGACAAAATGTGGCAGTAGTGTGGCACGTAAAAGTCTGTCTCTTCAAGACTGCTGTGTCTTTGATTTAGACGAAGATATGATATCACTTCTTGTAACCCTTTCGCCTTCCTCGTTGCGTGTAGTTAATATGCAATATGTGCTAACCAGATATGCATACTTTGAGTTGAGAGGAGGAGGAGGAGGATGTGTTGTGGTTGTGGTTGGCTATTGACTTGTTTTGCTGGGACTTTACACATAAGAAGCAATAATCCTTTGCAGCTTGCATACAATGCAGAATGAATAGCATCATATAATAAAATGATATGACGATTCGCATCCTATGTTATGGATGGTAAAATAATACCCTTAGCACCTTAATTTACCACATCTTTCTTCCCTACATTTTCGAATAGCCAAGATTGCTAGCCGTCTTAAAGCATCATCTTTGCTGTGAGAGATGAGGTAGTCTACATAATCGACATGTGAGCCCAGGCAGCCAGCCCAACATCACACAGTTAGACTGGATGGTTTGAAAAATGTGTTTTGGGATTTTTACTGCACTACACCGTAACACAAAAATCTACTCTGACCTTAACCACCACCATTTGCTTTCAAGAAAGCGCAGCGCTGCTGTTTCATCATATCATAGGTATATAGAAATAATGAGGTTTGTTTACTCTCAGGTGCGCACCCACAAGTCGTAGAGAAAAGTAGGGGTTCAAAATAATGAGGAGGGGTGCTTACGAAAGGATTTAAGACGTTTAAAAAGGAAAAAAATGTGCAAAATTCCAAAAATGCAGTCGTGAGCATGTAAACCAGGGAAAAAATCCAAGGGATTTTTGCTGGTTGTATAAGGTAACTCATTCATCATGCTGTAAGTCTCATACGATATATACGTGTGCACACATCGCAGCACACATTAAAAATGAGATGCAAGAGTGCGAACTAGTATAATTGAGAAGAACCTTTTGAAACAGTGTTGAAACCATGCCTAAATTTTATTGGCAAACATAGGTATAAATAAAAATGAGCTATAATAAGATATAGAACTAAATCAACCGCAAGTGCATCTCTTAAGGAATTATTGAAGGAATATATAGTATAAAGAAAGATGCGCTGATAAAAAGAGGAAAACATTGCAGGACTTTTAGTCTGTAGATATTTATATACCATCCTTTTGTTTTATCCACGCCTGGGTGAATGCATTTACTGCACCGTAACGAAAACGACGAGGTACTGCACTGCATATTATTATGGTGGTGATGAGGGCAGTAGAAGCACATGATGCACACGGGATAAATTTATATGTTATACTAGTATAAGAATAGCGTTTTTTGTCTAAAAGGTCCTACCTAACCCATTGGATAACGATCTTGGAGGTCACCGGTTTTGTGTTGAAAAAGTATCTCACACAAAAGTCGCTTGCCAACAACAAACAGATAGATGTCTAATCAGAGATTTCTTTGTTTTTGTGCTGTGTTGTATCCTCCTGTCAAGTTGTTGTAAATTGGGTTTTTGTGTATTAACATGTACAACAATGCCAACAGGGTGACCATGTGCCCAAACTTAGGAAAAAGGAGAGAAAAAAGCCCTTAGCCCTCTTTTCAATTAGAGATGTACAGCTAGACGAGGAATTGCATAGGTTAATGAGTATGATTATTACACCTGCGGGATGGGATAATGTGATCTAGGAAAATTCCCCGTACAAGTCATCCGTTACGCAGTAAAATAAAATAAACTGCAATTGACGTTACTACAAAGCTAACATGACAAGGGAACATTATACGACGCTTATGCACAAATGTGCAATTCTTGTCGAGTTGCGACGGGATGTTTTTGCTTGATGGTTAGTGCACTCATGAATGATTACCTGCAAGATGACTATCGAGAAATGTAATAATAATGAAATGAGGAAGGTCTTCATTCAACTTGACATTTTAGCTAGGGATATGGATATACTGCTTATTTGCATGCAAAGTGGGACTGGATTTTGGATTGATTTCCTCCTTGGATAATTTGTATGGGTCAATGAATTTGATGATAAATAAATAAGGTATAAAGTGATTACGTCTCTTAGAGCCAGAGATTTCCGAAAGACGATACGGAGAAGGCGTTCTAGAGTACAGACAGTGACGCATTGAGGATAATAATTATTTAAGTCCTTGGCTGGTTCCGTTTTTAGGACAACTCACAAATCATAATAATATCTGGTGACGGTGACTGTTACTGCCACGCAGCGACATAAAAATTATAAATCCGATCTGACGTCATGACGTGACGTAGCTGATGGATGGATAGCTGAGATGAGTCATGAGTCACAGTGAGAGTTGGCAGAAATGTTTATGAGAAGCAGAAACTAACTACCACCACGAGTACGTTTTAGTGAGACAAACAGGGCTACTAAAATGACGTGTTATTAATTTGAGAGAAACAAAAGATTCTTCACCCAAATAACAGGTCGCTTGGAAAGACGCTTGATGAAAGAGCATTACGAGTGTCTCATAAATATGATGTGTACTGTAAGTACAAGGTGTGATTTTTGGGAGATCACAGAAAAAAAAAATTTTTTTATGGTGGTGGTGACACGGTTTACACCCAGGTTAAGTATGTGTTTCAGTCTTTAAAAATAGGGTATTTTTAGGTATTCTTGTGAAATTAATTAACGGATATTTTTACAGTATTTTGGTTTTCCTTTAAGACCGGTATTAAGCGTTTGAAGGTTATTTTAGTTTTTGACTGACTTTCCTGTTTTGTGCACATATTCACAACCTATGCATGTATGATAGAGGTCCAAAAGCTAAATAAATTCTTTTAAAAAAGTTACGATTTCCGTTTGATGATAGTTTTGAATATTTGTTATCATAAAAACTGTAACCGCAAACGAAAACGCAAAATTGCATTTCAACTACACACAGCCAGCCAGTGTGACTATATAGCCAAATGGCAACGTGGAAGGAAGGTACTACCCTTTCACATTTGCATACTGCACTATATCAAAATTTATATCCTGAAAGTAAGGACATAGCAGGAAAGAACTGCAAATAGTTGCAAGGTTAACGATGTTTACAGTGTGGGGTGCCAAGCATGATGATGTACTGAGAAATAAGAATGTGCATCATCCAACAGTGCAGCATCAATATCACTACTCACCAGGCTATTTATTTGCGTCCTGTAAGTAATTTAACACCACAGGAATGTACACTCATCCTGTTTGACGGCCACATTTGCAAAGTGGGACTTGATTGTCAAGTGTATTTATTTTCTTGGAGGTGTTGCGTCAACAAAAGTACGTAACTGTTGCCCTTATAGCTGTGCGTATGCATCTCTGAACAATATGCGACGAGGCAAACCTTGCACGCAGTTTGTACCACCTGTGACTAATTTTATGTAATTGATGACGCACACACGTGCTCCGAAGGAAATAATATGTGAATATAACATGCCACAAAAACAATTTTTAGCAACCAGCAAAAGTGTAAATAACCAAAAGATAAGTACCAACCAAAACAACGGTCCCACAGAATGAGCGAGGGAAACCTAAAGGGCAGGTAGAAAAATGTTTGAAATCTTGGAAAATTATTAATTACATGCGAGCTTTAAGATTCAGTAAAGCATAATACTTAAGTGTGTTGTTATTATTGCACAAATTCAAAGGATAAGCTTCTGCTTGCATGTTGTTCTGTTGCATTATTATTATTACTCAAGCTTATACCAATAATAGAACTTCCAATTCCAATGCAGACATGCAGAAAAGGTGAACAAAGTGCAGTCCTTCACGTCAGACATGCGTTGCCATCTCCCAGGAACTCCGTCAATGTACCTCAGTACCAATCCCCATTTGATCTCTCACTCCATAGACAGCGCTTGCGAGAGAAAAGGTGAGAGTTGCTAACAGATAATAACATTCATTCTCAAATGTTGACAGTTTCGTTTCATAGGTAAGGTAAGAGTAGATACGTAGTTACGTAGCATAGCATACCTGAGTAAGTACAGAAAACAACAATGCATGCATGTGAATGCACTCATCTAGATCATCATATATATCAACAACAGCTTTTATACACTTTTTATCCAAAGTATACATACATACATCACATCACTACTCTACCGCCTTCTTCTTTCACGAACAGCATAGTCAACAAATCACGGCCACGGTTAAACATACAACAAAATACAGAGAGTCGTCGACTACACATGGACAGCATGCATGCATGCAATGTGTTCAACTAGTACTTATGTACGTGTAAACATTCATATTATTCATCAGCAAAGAAAGAACCCACATATTTATATTGTAAAATTTTTTCTCCTTTCTATTTGAATATGAAGATGTACATAATTTTGTTGTGTGTGTGTGTGTTCTGTTGATCTACTCTTGATGTTACATTGCACTCGCATCAGGTAAGGCAAGCAAAAGGGAAGGCAGTGAGTGATTGTGCCCGTTTTTTCTCTCGCTTTGTCAACAAGAATATTGTCATTGTCACTTGTTGAAATCGTGTTGGATTGGGATCCCTTGAGGAACAGAGTTCACGCACGGTAGACTTGATAATTTGGAATAAACTAGCAAAACTCTGTCAAATTGAAAACCATACTTACACTCTTACCTTTACTGTACATTTTTTAATGCTTTCTTGGCTCATCAAATTAACTTGGCATCTGGTTATCAAGTTCCCAACCCGTGTAAATTTATAATATCCTCTGGAGTAGATATCTGACAAAAAGACTTGTCTTTTATAGTGACTTGTTTGTATACCGTGCTTTGTGTGTTACAGTTTTAATTCTAATTAGTCTGCCGGCGACTCCGAAAATGGAGGTGAGTCCACTTTCAAGGCGGTCACAATCGCCACCTCTCCTCCTATTCTTTTTTAATCTTATCGCTCAACTTTCTTCTCAAGTTCAAAGTGTGTACCATAAATGGATTGCATTGCCAGTATATAATTGTGGGGTCGTGGGGTGTCATTAAAAGAACCACGTCAATTAGGGGAAAATAGTGTATTCACACCTGCACATAATTAATTTTAATTGAGTTTGCCAACATAAGACGTGGTGATCACCTTTTAACGTAATCTATGGCTACGTATTGGGAAAACAGGGTAAACCTCATGATTTTACAAACTGTCAAATAAATTTTCCCCCCTCGAACTGGTTCGGGTTTTTTGGTATTCTTGGCAGCTACCAAAGTAGGTTAAAAATTTGACCCCAGAAAACTGGATACAAAAAAAATGAAATATATGGAAATTCATAATGTTGCTTATTATTATTGTGCACTGGCTGCTGTTTAAAGCTCTGTGCAATTTTTGCTCTCAGGAGGATTTGATATTTATTGCAACTTTACTTTTTTGGCAAGGGAGCACATAGCACATCCCACATTTAGCAAATAACAAATAGCTTCTTGTTAAAAAAAAAAAAAACCTGCCGAGCCGTCACCGAAATTCCTTTCCTTTAAACGGGCACCACACGACCAAAAAATCTCTCATGACCTATATAACTTGAAAAGACAATGGCGCTGTGCATTGTTCCTCTGTTCGTTCATTCATTCACCTCATTTATTTTAGTCGATATTAGCCTAGCGCCAATGCAGAGATGCAGATGCCAATATAATACCCCTCGACATTATCAACTGATCACTCGGCTTCTCTCACAGTTTGCGAAAATATCCTCTCTCGCAACGCAACTCTCTGCCTGCCTGCATACCCTTTTTAACAGCTCCACTCCACTCAGGCTATCAGGCTATTGTGGATGTGCCCATTGTTGATTGTTTCATTTTACTTGTGCTTAATGACGACGATGAGTATCAGTTGGGGTCAACTCTTATTAGCCATGTGTGTATATATGCTGTACAAGAGTTTCATCCCTTGCTTGCCATTGCCATCATCATCATCATCATCATATGTCTATTCCCAATCCTCGTAACAGATTTTTGCGCATCTCATGACTACTTCACTCACTACTACCATTTTACTATTTTACGCTTGAGTTTAGGCTGGCTGGTGCCAAAAAGGAGCTTCATCTTCGTCGGTTGTTGCTCAAGCCTAAACCTTCCCCGACATGTTTTTTTTTCTTCTCGCGTTTGTACCACATAATATCTAATCTGGCCAGTCTGTCCACTTGGGAGGAATGTGGGATTTAGCAAGGACCTGAAATTGCTTCACAGTTCATAACTTCATTTTCATGGTTATCACCATCATATTATGTTTTTTTTTTACAAAGAGTCATCATATCAAGAAAGCCCTTTTGTCTACAGATTACACTGCATATATTGCAATTTGCAGGTGAGGTGGTGGTGGTGATGCGCTGTGGCGTGGTTATTGCAAAACCGAGAAAACCACCAGATCACCGACTGACCTAAAGTTACAACGTGTTAACAAAGTGAGAGCATATTTATTGAGTTTTTAAGAAAGTTTTAAAGATTTTTTTCTTCTTCTCTGCTCTTCAGATCACACTCTCATTTTGGGAGGCATTCAGGATTTTATCATTTGAGAGTGCTGGTGGAATGTTGTGTGAGTTAACACAGCCGATTTAATAACTAGCACAAGCCGGTCACTTTTGATTGATCTTTTAAGACGATGACGATGACACGTTTTTACTAAATGTCTCAGCGAATAGGTTTTGATAGGGACTTGAAAAAAAAATTAAAATATTGGCAACCAAAAGACGTTTGACGAGGCAAAAATCCACCAGGTGACTTTTACTGAAAAATATGTGTGCTGTGGCTGTGCTGGCCTTATCCACTCTAACAATACTAGTTTGATAATATATAATGTAAAAAGATACAATAGTATTATGATTTGTTTTTTACTGCCCAGTCTATTAGGAAGGTACAAGGTTAATAAAAGATGAAAATGGATTTTATGGCTGTTACGTATAGCCGATTGAGCATTTATCAATAAAAATGAAATAATTAACAAGAAAAATATGATTTGCACGTAGTACATTTCATTACAAAACGTAACATTTGTTGCATGATTCAGATATAATTCAGAATGGGTTTTTGATTAGAACGTAATGGTTATCTGGGAATTCCTAATGATTTTCTGTGTTTATTGAAGTAAAATGGGATTTTGTGCAGGCAGGTACTAACCATTCAACATTCAACACAACAACAATCACACAAAAAAAATATTAGAAAATTGCATTTCATCTTGAATCCTATGAGGCACGGCTGATAAAGATGTATGAAAGGGTTGCGAAAATTGGATCTTCTAATACGACTCACTCTTCTCTTGAGTTGAGAAATTAAAAAATTATTGAAAAGATGTGAATGTACGAGAGGACACACGTACACAGGACGAACTGAATGGCAACTAATATGTGGTTGGCTCTTCTCTTCATCATATTATAAGTTATTCAATTCAAGCCCTTTTGTTTTTACTATAGGTGTACTGCGGCAAGACCTAGACGGAGACTGGAATGTATAATTATTACTAAAGATATGTGAAGCTTGACTTGACTCAATTATCAGACAACCTTTGTGTACCTCGAGAGACGCGATTCGATTGCGCAGACATTATGCAGATTGCAAATTTCGTCACACAGGAGGGCACTACCACTGCTGTGGTCACATCAGGAAAGGATCATTGAGATATTTTGAAAAGCAAGCAGTAGAAGTGGTAGTCTGTGTGTACGATGTTGAGGTGAAGGCCTTTGGACTCTTTCTTGATCGATATTGAAAAATGAGGAATCTAAATGGTTTTATTGCAAAACGAGTACAAGGGACATGTACCTATATGCTAGTAGCAAGGAAGAGCATAGAGCTGTGGAGTATCGCCTGTTGAAATCTTTTGACTCAGAGAGAAGATAACTCAACATGAGATGTGATCCACCTCAATTTGCATTGCAAGTTGCGAGGTAAAATATTATTCTTCCCTGTGCAACTGTGCACATTTATCAGCAACCTCCATCTCGTACCGTATTACCATAATCAACCCCCGAGAATCACACCATCATCATCAGGACGGACGGACGGAGTATTATCAAGGTAAAAAAATCTCGCTTTGAGTATATCACTTGTGATAAATGAATGCTTAAAATGCATTTTAATGCTTGCTACCAGCAGCTAGCTCCTATTCAATATTATTTTTTTCCTTGTTGAGCCCCTCTAGAGAGCCGACAATTGGCAGTTAGTAGTAGCCAACCTGAGATTTACTTTAGTTACCCCTGATGCATACCAAAAAAAATAATATACACTACTGTGTAGCTCGCTAAATTGCACATTCACCTGTCTCAGCATTTTTGCATTGACATGATCATTCATTTTTGTCAGGTGGACTTACACAAGTTGAATTGCAATCGAAAAGGAAAAAAAAGACGCTCGTTAGTGGTTAGGACGGATGAGGAATGTATGACTTCACTTTTGTGCGTCATGCGGCTCCTTGGTTCCACGTAAATTGATACTTTTTCCAAGTCTCAATTTCAAAAAATCTCCATTTTTTTTCTCCATTTTCCCCCAGATTGGCTTACTCATCTCACTCAGAGAAATATGCTGAGCTAGCTCCCTTGTAATTTTCCCAGTCATAATATCCTGTGTACACATTATATCCGTAATTCCTTGTTGAAAACAAAAATATAACCAACACTAATTTTCAAAGAAAGGGAAACTATTTTTTTTCATTTCAGCGAATCAAAATTAAACACTATATGCATTCCATCCAAAATGTAATCGCACTTTTTGCAACGCAGCAGGTAGGTAAATAGACCAAAAAATTTACATAGATATCACCCCTCGATGATCTTGATCTTGTTGATATATATCCGTGTGGTGTGTGTGTTTAACATTGCAATTTAGAAAAAAAAATGATATATCTGTATATCATTCAAAAACTGTGTGTACCTACACTAAAAAAATATCTTTTGAAGATATGGTAATCATCATCATCCTGGCACATCTCACTCAACTCAACATGCTCATTTCATTGTATTGCTGCGTAGTATGTGTTTTCTTACCTCAATAAATCCGCAACAGGTTTCCTTTTGGATTTTCAATATCCAATATATACAAGTGTGCACGCACACCACACCACATCCCCACCTCTACTTACTTTTTCTCCTAGGAGCCAGCCCCATATGTATCCCTAAAGTTCTCAGCAGGTTTTGTGATGATGATGATGATGCGCCAATGTGATTTTCTTTCGTGGTAAATATACATACACATGTGGTATGGTGTTAGTACTGAAAAAAAAATTTCTGTGAGAAATTTGTTCTTATTACTCATTTACTCTTTTTTTCGCATTTGATGATGAGGAATGATGATATGGTAGTCTGAGTCTCTGGGATTCTCTTTTGTTTTTGTTACATTCTATCAAACTAAAACATCAAGTGGCTGAATCTTTTGGAGGGTCGACGTGTGTGTAAGTGTAAGAAATCAATGTATGTACATCATTTTTCTACAGACTCATCACCACCGTGCACTAGCAGAAATGAGAAGAAGAAGAAGAAGAAGAGGAGGGCTGTAAAGAGGTGTACTGACGAGATTGTTTTTTTTTGCATGTATAAGGGGATAAAGTGAGTGAGTACTGGTCATTTTAGTGATGTGCACTCTGTGGTATACCACCACCATATATACAAACCACTTTTATATATGATGCAAGAAGACAATATTGCAGAGTGAAGGCAGGTTTGCTAAATAATTCTTCTTTTTTTTCGAAAAGATGTAGTAGTGAGTGAGGAGGTGAACTTGTGTTGCAAATTTGGCATTACATGGTCTCACTGTGAGCATCTCACACGAAGTTACTTTTAGGTTCCCTTTTTTTATTGTAGTGGCATTGCGTTGGGGAAAACGAGTGGTTTGTGTAGAGGAATTTCGGTGAACACACATACTTACACATTTATATTTTGGATTGCTAAAAAAACTGCGTGCTGCCACCACCGCCTTTAATTACAAAATATATGGTAGAATTGTTACAGAAAAAAATAAGTAATCCTGTTGAAACGATATAGTGGTTAGTTGGTTAGAGGTGTTGGCTGTGATTTGTGTCCAGGTCGTGGGGAAAATCCTAATAAGGCTAATTGAAAAATTGTATTGTGATGTAAAATATTAGTAAGATAGGCGGACAATCTAGATTTGTCTGATAAGGTGCGTGGTTGTTTGGAGAGATCTGTGACAAGTTGAGATACATATATACGAGTCGACGACGAGTGTGTGCTATATGGTTCTGTCTCCTTCCGTCTCAGGGATGTTCTCTGTAGATGGGGCCTGCCTTACCTGATGCATATGATACGTACGTATGAGGAGTTTTTTTATGCGGTGTTTGTTTTAATTACAAAGTTGTGAAGGGAGAGGGTGGACCTCAAGTGACATTTTGATTAGTAAGAGGATTACTCTTTGGTGGTGAAGGTGAAAATAATCTCAAATGATTAATTACTCTTTGTCCGTGACCCTATTAAGAAGATTAGTAGCGGATATGTGGGGTCTGGCGAGTCTATTGATTTACTAGGATATTTTGGTAAGACTTGGACACTGTTTATGAAAAATAATTTTTCCTCGAACATCATTTGATGGGTAGGTCGCAAGTGTGCTCACGCTGAAGTACAGTACAGTATGTAAATGTGTGTAATGTAAAGTTAACGTTTGGGCTAATTCACTCTCATGGACTAGCTAGACAGGAAAGACCGTGAAATACAGTTATCCACCGTTTCATGAGTTTTGCGTAAACCCCACGAGTATCCCCGCTGGCATCCATCATATATGCATAGCAAGTGAGATTTTTTGCTCTTGATACATATTTGAAAAAGGAAAACAGTTCAGCTCCAACTTTGGCTTTACTATCTCCTCTCTTAAAAGATGACTGTGGTCATCTGTAAATGTCAGAGTCACGACTCATTTGTTCACACTAAAAATATTACGATGTGTGTTTTTAAGGAGATGGGATTACGTCATCATCAGCTTTAAGAAATATGGACCAAAAACACTGATTTTTTTTGGCAATAAAGGCCACCAAGTTTACCATGTCATCACCATAATTTTTTTTCATCATCACACGCTTTTTCAGAATGCTCTTTTATTTCTTTATTTTTCTGACAAAGATGGAGAGTGTGCCATTGTAATGCTTGATTGAACCCATAAAATACATCCCAGTCCATATTTTAGAAGGGACACAGGTAACAATACCATACTCAGAGACGAGTTGGGGAGGAGACTCATCGTTTTTCTTGCATAAAACTTGCTGAAAATAGAGAAGACGTTTCATATCGGTGGCTCTGGCTGGCTACATTCGACTCACATATTTTCTATCTATTACATTGAAATGTCTTCCATTCCCATTTAAAAAGGGACAATTACAATCAAATTTTGTGATCAGTCATCTCACTTAACACTAGAGAGAAATATTCACAAAGCAATCATAATTATGATGCCTTATGACATCAACTTGAAATAAGATGTTTCGCTTGTAACCGTGAGCGTGGTTAACTTTTGTCACAATTTTTTTTATTTTATTTTTTATTTTATATTTTACCTCTAGTGGCTGAGAATAGAAAGAAGAAAAAAAATTGATGATGTGCATGGGAAATTACGTAATAAAGGTGTAATATGCATTAATGACGACGACGAGAAGCATAATATATATGTGTGGGATGCTTTAAGATGGGAATATTTTTGTTTAAATGGAGAGTTAAGATTCATTAGGAGTGTTTACTAACAACTAATGAAGGATAATATAATTCTTGCTGAAAATGAATTTTTCCATGATTTTACCGCACATCAAAGCGAGGCGAGTGTGCGCTCAATAAAAGGCTGCTGAAGAACACTTCACTCTCTGCCTCTTCTGCGCTCAGTCAAAGACATTATTGACTTGGGAAGATGAATTAATTTGCTGAAAAGGGCTGTGTGATTCTTCTGATGATGAAGACGAGTACAAAAAATCGTGTGCATTATGGTCTATTACAAAAGAAAGTGATGCATCTAATATAGAGGGAGGGATGTGCTGTAAGAAAAGGAATATTAACTTGAGAGAGATAAAGAATCCTTTTTCTTTCAATGGAAACCCTCCTTTTTAGAGGGAAAAAAAGAATAATACATATCTTGAAGATGTACGTGCTTTTTTTGCTCAGTCGTGAAATCCAATAATGTTCTCTATTATTATCATTTTTCTGCGCAATTTTTACATTACCTCAAAAGTCTGATGGCTTACTACTGATTTCAAGTCTCCCATTTCAAAAGCGAAGGCTGTAAAGGTCACGACGTGTTTTTTATGGAAAAAAAATTATTATTTTTTTGTGATGCAGAGCTATAATGCTCTTTTCTATATATCAAAAGTCGCGCATAAGTATTTTGCCAGTATGATAATAATACTTGGACTTCCAAGAAGTCATTTAACAATCAACATAGGGAAATCATGGGAAATACCAAATTAATACTACCCCACAGGGGGATTAATCCAAGAGCAAAAAGGAAGACAAAAATCGTGAATTAAAGTATTATTAGAATCGGAAATAATGGTAGTATTATATATTTTCATGACCAAAAAAATCAAGATCCGATCGATGGGTCATTCATATCGCACCTTATACACATTTCACGTTGTTGTTGTTGTTGTTACCTTTACCTTTTCAGTCAGATTCGATTGGTTATGTCATTCACATTCAGCCAGCAATTCAGCTGTGCACAAAAATTTGTTGACCTTTTTCGTTTCTTTTGTATATATCGACACTAAACGCGGCGCTATACTCATGTTCCTGTCGATGTGTGGCCTTTCCGTCGTGTCGTGGGTAATTGTGCAAAAATGGCAGCCAGCAGCGAAAAAAAAGAAAGAAAGAATTGATTTACAATAATATATAACTAGTGTACTTTTTTATGGAATAGTCGCTTTTTTATAGGATATTTTTTTTATTCCGTGCAGCACGCTGTGCCAGATTGCCAGTCACTGCGCATATGGCATCCCACCACCACCAACAAAAAAAATCCTGATCGTCACTCGGATTTATTGTTATTGACAGTTCATGCATAAAGCATAGTGCTGGGCTCTTGGTTCCATTGAGATGTTGGCCACGACAATGACGTGGATTTCGTCGACTGAGAATGTAAAAGAAGCGTGTTAAAAAATAATATGGGGGAAAATGGCTCTCTTCAAGAATCGTATCCGACATATCTTCTGAGTTCGTGCGTGTCTTGTGCGTTTTAAGCTCATGGCCTTAGAGTGTCTCCGTTGACATTCCTAATTTGGTAGAAATGTGGTGTGATGATGCAACGAAAAAAAGTGAAAATTTTTAGTACTACCACTTACTACCACTCAACAGTCAGCATATCATCATCGGTCCGTCCCTCCTCTTCTCCTTCTTTTTCTGCTCCAAGTTACGACAGCGACTTTTAAAAGATGTGTGTGGGAAAAATGACGGTAGTCGCAGTCATTCATTTGAAATGCTAACAATTTATTGAATTACTAAACACGGCTATTTTTTTACTGTTGGAAGAGGACGGGAGACTATATTTTTATGACCTATTGTTCCACTATTGTTTTGTTGATTTAGTAATCAAAAAAGGAGGAAAAATTGACGTGAATTTTTGCTAAAGTAAATATAAATACCACTGAGGCGCACGCACGCACACACACACCGACCCCTATTACATCATGTCCACACGTACTCTCTCTTTTTTCTTCATCACACAGAGTTAGTTTACCATTGTAATTAAATTATATTTAGAGGAGGAGGGAGCGCATGCAGACATAGAAATGCAGTGGCCTGTTTATATGTTTCCCCTTTTATTGGTTTTATTATCGATGTTCAACATCAAAATGTCATTTTGCGAGAAGCCATACACGTAATCCATGTCTACCTACCCAGGGATGATGTCTTCATCATTCCACATTTTTGCACGACGGAGGAAGTGATTAGCGCAAAAACAATGTGAGCCATGTGTAAATAAGCTAAAAATATATACACCAACAACCAGACATGTTTTCTAATTACGTGAGGGACACGGCTTCTGTGTAGGCGCAGGTGGTGATGTGGTGATTTGATGCTGGTGTGCATAATACAGACAGTGTTATACAACAGTGCTCTGCTGGTTGCACACGGAGTGACGAGCGAGTGCTTGTGTCACTTCCCATCAATTAATTAAAGGGGTTCCTCACTGGCTGGCTGGGGTCCTTCGTCGGCCTGCATCATGCTTCGCTAGTCCTTGCAGAGCTAAATTGGATTTTTCCTTCTCCTCCTCCTCCTCCTGACGAGCATCAGGGGAGAAAAGGAAAAAAATTATCTAATCATGGTAAAAGAATCAAACGGTAAACCATTTTTGGGAGTTTTTCAGACTTGTTGTGGTTGTGAGTGATGTGATGTGATATGCATAATATGTATCTAGGGTAGAAAATCATAATGAACTCCAAATAAAACAAAAAATATGTAAGACCACGTGCCTGAACGTGTGTCAGTGTCAGGATGTTATCATCGGTCGGATTGAGTTTTGATGTGTAGAGATTAACACAAAACTTTTTTATTTGGCACAGTTATTATAGCTCCTATTGCGCGATAAGATGTCTGATTGGAATAACATTAAAACAATTTTGTCTGTATATGATAAACATAATAATAATATATTGCACAACTAAAACAAGGGTACATTTATCGATTGTTCGTGTCATGGAGGGAAACTAGGTACAAAAATAATAATATAATGGCGAGCTGACAAAAAAGTACAACTCGGAGTCTTGAACCTTTGTGACCTGTGTGGATGGATGGATGGATATTACAAGCAGGAAATCCAATGAGTCATTACCCTGATTACCATATAATAATGTCTAAAAATTACTCTAAACTATGCCTATAATGACGACGAGTGTGACACGAGGGCAATTTTATCCTGAGTGAAGGAGATCAAAGTGTTATTTATTATGGATGTATGGTGTGGTGTGGCTTAATATGGTAGTTGAAAACGCGTCATAGATCTCTTGAGATGTACCAGTACGGTACGTAACACGCAGACAGAACGTAAAACGCAACCGATTTTCTTAAAGACTCAAAAATCCTGCTAATTTTCTTGTTTTTCCTTAGTAAACATTGACCGAGACGACGGTGCGGTGGCTACGTACGTTGTCGATTTTTCTAGGTAGAATACCTATGCATACATACCAAAGTAGTAACCAATTTTTTAAAAGTCTTTTAAAGGAGTAATGTCACAATGCGCATTTTGCAAAAATTTTATTGTTGTATTTGTTTTTCTTTGGAGCTGCTGCGAATGTGTCAGTTTAGTTAAAACTGTGAAGTGCAGTGTATTTTTTGATACATTGTGTGTGCACATTTTTTTTGTCGTGTCTTGTCGATTGTGTCGACTGGCACACAATAGGTATCCGTTTTCCTCTACACTATACTACATCATTTTGGATGAAATCTTATTGCAAACGGTTTATGGCTAAATAGGAGGTATCATAATAGTAGTAGTAGTACATTTAGCGTGGAAAAAACATTCTCTTGTTTCTATCCACTGGTGCATGCAATGCACGCTTAACAATAAAACATTTTGTATGAAATAAGAAAAAAAGGCTAAAAACACGTACGTATCCCTCCTTCTAAATATATATCCAATCTAACGCTATCACATCCTGTAATATGTATTTTTTTTTCTTCTCTCATCTAATCTTCTAACAAAATGGGGAGGTGAGGTGTGTACCTTATTTTTTTACTTAGGTTTTATGATGAATTATACACTCACCTCTCAAGTTTAAGCTTGTTCCTATTTGTTATGACATGGTTGATAGTGCTCGCTCGTTCGTATTGCCTTTATTGGCAGACACACAGGAAGACTGTAAATTAATGGGGGTTGTTGTAAAGAGAAACTACTATCTTTAGAATTTTAACGGTAGTTTTGTAAAGAGTGTGTCAATTTTATAATACCATTCTAGGAGGAAAACAAAAAACCAGCCATTGTCGAAGGCTGCATTTTTAAGCTAATTGTCAAGGTTTTGTTGAAACGGTAGTAGTAGTCAGCCAGTAGTAGTCTCAGTCAGTCTCTCTGCGTCTCCTTCCTCCTTACAAATTGTACAACAACTGTTGTTTCAACAAGGAGACATGTAAAATGGTTTAAGATGGGCGCAATTACTCCACACTTGTACTTTTTTTTGGAAGAGGACTATAAACAAGCAAAGAAATGCATACCTGTATATACCTATATGTCGTGTCGGTTTTGCATGCCGGTTTTGCACACCGCCAGCCAGCACCATGTAATGTACCACCTCATGAGGAGGCTAATTGTAGGGTCGTTAGATTTGCAAAACGGAAAAACCTCATCAGGTGACACTTGGATATTGTTATAGTCCTTATATAGTTTTGTCCTCCTTGTTAGTGCTGCTTTCTGGTTTTAATGTGAGCAGGAAATTGCTTGTGTGAAACTGGGGTTAACTATATACTATTTTTTTCAAAGGGGAAGGTTGCTTTAGTCAGGTTTTTTTTTCTGTCATAGTCATAATCACCAACCTGGAAAAATATGTACGAGACTATATGATTATTATACTACAAGAGCAAAATTACCTTAAACTCGCGTAACCACCTGTACTGTCATACGATATGATCATGAGAGTCATGTAACAGAGATAAAATAAAAGTACAATGAAATGCATTCTAAAGATGTAGTAGTAGTAGTAATAATTGAAGAATACGAGCCAAGAAAAGTTTGACGCTGAGGGGGATTAACATTGAGACTTGTATAATTTTTGCTGATTTGCTATATATCCCATTGTTCACCTATTCAATAGGACATTTTTCCGATCTGATGCTGGCATTAACATTGAAGATATATATAAAGGATAAAGTTGGTTGGCGAGAAAAAAAAATGTTGTGTGCATGTTTCAATGGGCATGATGTAGTGGGTTCATCAAGATTAAAGGTGGAATGTTTTTTTTGTCAAGATAATATACATTTTTTTGGCAAAATAATTTATCGGAAATAACTTGGGATTTTCACTAATTCCAAAGTTTGGATCGGAGCTAAATGTAGAAGAGAAAAAAAATGTTTTGCTTCTGGGCTTCACAAAATTATTTGCTCTTGAGTGGCGCGTCGCGTATGGAGAGGGAGGTGACATCATCTTGATGTTGTTGTTGTTGTATATACCTATACATTTTGTTTACAATAGGTGTTATGTCAATCTTTGCACCAAACAATTTGTCATTTACTCCCTGACGCGTGATGTCATTGTATATTGATAGTTTAATTTCATACGGCTAATTTGCTTTGAGATATTAGTGTTTTGCAACTCAACCTCAGTGTCAATGTCATCATTCATTCATTTTGTGTCTATTTTCGCAATCTGTCAATCCTCCTATCCTGTGAATCCTTGTAAACTTCAATTGCGCTGATCCTTGAGTAATATTATATTATATCGAATTGAGCTAATTTGCTGTAAACTTACGATTAGTAAGTTGTTAACGATCCTAATAACTAAAAATAGAATATATATATATATATTGCTTATATTTCAGGTAGATACTTTTTGCCTTGGGGTCATTGATTTGGATTCAGTGGAACAATATTATCGGTAAGTCTTTAAAAAAAACTTTTATTTCTTTTCAATTTCATTCAGACAGCTTTCGCGATCACCATCATCATCTTACTCAAAACTATGCGCTTGATTTATTCCGAAAACGCTTTCGCCTGCGGTTAGATATGGAAAAAGTTTTTTAAAATAAAAATATCAAATAATATATCTCACGCGTACGTTGCAATGCAAGTGGTGGTGACAATTATGGTCGATTTTTGAAATATTATATATTAGTTGTCACTACATTTACCACTCTCAGCAAATCAAGTGTACATGACATCGATACTCCATAATAATAATAATAATGACGTCTGTGAATTGAAAGTGCAATACTGAACTTGGTAGTTAGCATGCTGCTATTTAGCAAAATGACAACTGTGGAAGTGTATATCTATAGGTATAGCCATGTAAATTCACACATTTTTTTAAATAGAAAACCATTTTTCTGCTCAGTCATTAAAACCACCCTGCTCTCATTCCCACCATTTTTGCAATATTGGATATATATGTAGAGCTGGCTGTGTGTGCAAATCGAAAAAAAGTGAGGAAATCGTAAGGAAAATCACTGGTTTGTGCAACCGCTAAAGAGCATTTTCTGTTTGTTTTCAAACTTTTCTTTTTTCAAGAGCTCCTTTTATCATGTCACATGTGGGAATGTGCAAGGTGGGAAAGGAAAGTTTTTACCAAGGTGGATATTTGTGGATTTTTTTTTCTAAAAAACTACTTTTTTCACTTAACTTCATGAGAAAAAACAATTTTTTTTTTCATGCATGCACAACCCACTTGATAGCTTTTTCGTCAAAGCTTCTTTGCATTTTAATGAATCAATACCGTTTGACGGGAAAGGATAAGATGCTTATTGATGCTTTGACTGGGGAACAAATCCATGTGGTTTTTCGGTTATTTCGAAAAGGAATGTAAGGATCATTATGCAAATTTTGAAATACAATATAAATTTATTGTGTAAAACAATATCAAGATGAATGGCTCATCATCATCATCAGGTCAAAAGCAGAAGGTCGGGTTTTTTTAATAAGATACTCAACAAATGAGATGCCGTCATGCCTTACTACTGCAAATTAAGATAACCCGTGACATCCACCAAGACACCGAAAAATCCTTAAGGAATAAAAACAGGAATCCAAATATAATGGAACTTCTCTAAACAATGTTGATGAGGATGATGAGGACGAGAGCATATAATATACTTCAAGGTTGTAAAATACACAATTACCGCTCCCCCTCAAATGACTAAAACTATATACCTATTGACTGATTTTCATGAATGAAACGACAATTTAAGCAGGACGAGCTTCTTGATTTTTTCGAGAAAGAAAAAAAAATTACTGCATCCTGGTGCAATGCAAACTAGGCTGTTTTCGTGGGCGCATTTGCGAGTAGTAAATTTTGTGATTACGATGTGCTGGGCTGCTGCGCTACCAAACAACAAGAGGCAACGGTAAAATCAGGATTAGACCATTGAGAATTTTTGAATATTTTTTTACACGGGAGCTTCTTGTTGTTGATATATACGCAATCCCTTTTGTCTGGTGAGTTGAGTAGGGTTTGCTTGCGTGACGATTGTTTGAGATAAGGAAAACACAATAATTTGAAGGTTTTCGGTGGATGTATGTTCACCTCGTTAATTCTTGACAGGCAACCTATCCCTTTGATCAGAGAAACATGATTTGCATAATCAAACCAGGAGGAGTGGAACCCTTTTCGGAAAAAAAATTGCATGGTTGTTGGATTGGAGAGTTGTCATTTCGTCAAAACTTCAATTTCGGGTTTTTTTTTCTTTGTTTAGATTGGACCTGCAGTAGCTTGTAGTGGCTCTATTACGTAAATTGGGTTACCTGTAAAAAATATTTATATATACATACATTAATCTGCTGCAGAGATGCAGGTGGAGGGCTTGGCAATTTGGCTCTCGAGTGGAGGTCTTCTTCTTGTTTCATTGATTAGGTAGTTTTGGCTAGATGGCCATCGCACCACCAGCATCACCACCACACTGTATACCCAATTTTTTTTTCGGAGCTACTTACTGACTCACTACACCAAATTGGAGTTTGTTCAGGTCGGTGGTGGCGTTAAATCTTGTGTGTAAACCGTAAAGCGTGTTTCAGGAATTAGCCCGATGCTACACACTCAATGATTTTCAGATTTATCGGGGAAGCCACAGTTAATCCTGGTTTTTTAAAGATAGGATAGGATCAACTTTTTGATTGTTACCTGTTCCCTAACCAGTGGCTCTGTGATATACCCTAATTTACTACTGCATTGTGTTGTCAGACGGGGAAAAAACTTTTGTAGCTTTTTTTTATTTTTTTTTTTATTTTTCTTATTTTCTGTTAATCCTATGATGAAAAATGTATGTACATATATAGCTCATCGTCAATCCCAGTGCACAATGTGAAGAGCAGAGAGAGAGAAAGAGAGAGATTATTTTTGGTGATATACTTTTATCCTCAAATCTCAGGTTTCCATTACGCTGCGCACTCCCAAACGAAACTAGAGGAACTAATTTTAGTACAGTATCTCTCGCCATGACGTACGCATCCTGTTTGACTTATTGGTGCCACTGCCACTACCATATATATATAATTTTTATCGTTGCAGTTTATCATATTATTGTTAATAATGATAATTTTTTATAATGTGCTCATTTTCAAGGTAGTCTGTAGTAAAAAGAATAACACGACCGACGACGGCATATAAGCATATATGTATATAGCGAAAGCAGAAGCACGGAGTGGATTCATATAAAAAATAAAAAAATAAAATATGTACAGTAAGCGGTGAAGGTTAACCTAATCACATTAAATTATCATAATCTCTTTTGCCGTAATACTAAAGTGACTTAGAGCAGTCTAACTAAACAGATGAGCTTAAAACACATTTACAATTAGATAATTTGAAGACGAATCAGAATAAAAAGGTTACTTCTTTTTTTTTTTGATTGTCTTGTCGTCTTGAACTGTTTCTTTTGATTAGAGAGCTTTTGTTCCGTGTATCCGTCTTCCCCGTCTTGACATGTTGATGTGTGTGTGTGTGTATGCAAATGCAAAGTAGTGTGGAAATGCCTTTGAATATTAGGACAAAAAAAAGTTGCCATTTTACTATCTATCTATACCTACCTAACTAAGCATATAAGAAACCCAGTTAGTCTTACTGACTCGATGAATCCCCGTTCGTTCGTTTGAACGTTGCACACAGTAGTGACATGATGACATGACGTAGTAGTAAAAACTATTTTTTTTTCATGGTCATGACTGTCTTCAGTTCTATTGCGATTCGTTTTTTTTTCTTCGCCAGAACAATTTGTATAATGTATATTTTATTTAGCTGTTGTGCTCCGTGTCTATCAAATCAAGGGAGGAAATGTTGCATAAAATCGACACATTTTGATACCGTCTTTAAACACCATTTTTAAAACCAGCAGCTACTCATAAATAAATAGCCCAGCGTTGTGTGTGTCTTATTGTCGTGTAAATCAAATAAGTGTTGTGTGTGTAAATGTTGAGAAAGTTGTACCAGATTTTCGCAGAGGATGATTCACTTGGACAAGTTTACAATTTGAAAAAGAGAATATAATATATATATAAAGCGAGCTTTTTGTTGTCATTGAATTTTTCAAAAGGATTTGCACTCCATGCAGCAGTAGTACTAAAAGGAAGTGTCAAATCAAATTGAAATCAGTTTTTTTATCTACCAATTTAACGTTTTTTATGAGCACTGTACCGTTTCAATGTAGGTACGAAAATTTCAAAAGGTAGAAAATTACTGAGTTAGTCAAGGTTCTATCATTTTCTCTTGAATTTTTGCCAGTTGAAGACGAAGAAGAAGAAGAAAAAAAACAGAATTTTTACGATTGTGCTCAGGATATGGAGGTGCAGGCGTGTGTCGTAAAGAAAAATAGAGCCATTTTAATATCGTGCACACCGTATCCGTCACTGATTTATTCAGAATGGTTACCATCCGCTGACTTGGCTGGGAAAAATGTAAATATTTAAAAAGATTATGATATGAAAGGGGTGGATTATATTATAAATATATCCTCTCTACTCACTCAATGTTCTGATGTTTTTTTTTCTTCACTCAATTAATTTAATTTGCTCGGGATAAGGCAACGCATTTTTCACGAAATTAGGGTGACTTGTGACTTGCACGGAAATATGATATCATTTGTTACGTGAGCGCCAGAGCAAAATATTCACATTCATGAGAAGAAATTACAAAAATGTAAACTCATTAATCATCCTAAATACACATGGCATCCAAATCCCAATTAATTTTCACTTCATTCATTCATCCCACGAAATGGGATCAGTCTATCTAAATCAGACATCATCGCATTCCTCTGAAATAAAAAAAAAACAAACTTTTTTTTCTTTCGTGTTCTAAACCGTGATCTTATTCACGACCCAAAGGAATTTCTTCTCGTCCCGCATAATTAGCCTTGCAGTTTAATTTGTGTATCCATTTTTCTCGGGCGTCTTCTAGCGTATCCTCAAGGCATTTTTTCACGGAATGCATCTCTCTCTCTCTCATCGCATATTCATCATGAATATATTACACTTCCTACAAGATTTTTAAACTATGGTCACGAGCAATCTCTTGCCGTGTCATCAACATCATCATCTTCCTTCCTAGTGACACACACTTTTGGGATGACGTCTAATTTCCTATATTACTCATGAATCATCAAGATCAGGACCAAATGCGGACTAAAATAGAAACAAAAGTTTCAGAACAATCTTTTTTTTCTTTTCTCGGATCAACTGTCTGTAGTACATCAAGTCACCTTGCACAATACCATCCCGCGAAAAGAGGAGTACCGTGAGACTACGTTTAAGGAGCCGTAAATGACTCGTTGGGGATGGATGTGTGTGTGTGTGTGTGTGTGTCCATAAATGAGAGAGAGGCAGTTTTGTGAGACAGTCGTATCAATTTGATACATCACAAAGAGCCATTATATACCTCGCGAATTTACATAAGTTGTTGTAAAACAGGCTTCGTGAGCGATTCATTTTAAGTGCGATACACATAACATCAAAACATCAACATCATCATCATCATGTGGTTGGTTTGCCCCCATCTCAATATCCTATCCGGTCTATAACGACAAGAAGGGTTTAAGGACGCGTCTTCTTTGTACCTACCTACCGTAATACACTTCTCAGGAAAAAAAAGATTAACCGATAACCTTGGCTGATTGAAAATTTAATATGGTAGGAGGAACTCTCTGCTGCTGGCTTCCTTGATGTGCTCAGTGAAAACCGTACCTTTTTTTTTCTTTCACCTTACACCACCACCACCATCCACCATCCATACAGAAGGATAGCACATAGCGAGCTTGAAAATAAAAAATGAACTATTTCGATTTACCAAATGTACCGGTATTCCTATCTCCTGTACCGAAAGAATGAATTTCTAGCCTGAAGCTTAACCGATTTAAGTGTTTATTAATGGGTTGTTGTAGTACTGACATGACTGTAAAGCCATGTCTATGCTGATGTCGAGTTTGCCTCATTCAGGAACGCCAAACAGTAAAGGACATTTTTTTTATTGAGAGTAGGAGTAACTGTGTGCCAAAAAAAACCTGGGTGCACGACCATTCAACCATTTTTTATTTTGTTTCAACAAAATGGAGCCCTCTGGTTATCTCCCATTTATCAAAAAACTAATAAGCACTACTACAAGAATGTGTTTCACAAAGTTTTTTCCCCCAAATTACAACACATCGTCGTCGTGCAGAAAATCATTGTCTTCCTCCCATTTATAAATTACATGAGGTTTACATTTAGCTCGTAAACTGGGTATTCGACTTCGACTCCATTTCGCGTTTCATTTGCCCTAAACTATATATTATCATCATACTTATGGTTAATACCTATATAGCTTACATGCCTGGCTTCCCCTCTCCTCAGATTTTGTCACATTTGCATATTAAATTCTTATATACTTTGTGTGAGAAAAATAATACCTGCAGCAACAGCAACAATACATGTCAATGCGTGCAAGACAAAAGAAAGACATAATGTGGAAATAGGAAGTTAGAAAGTTTTATGGGAGCTGCCCTGTGAAATTATACTTATATGAGAAATATAGTCGAGTCGAGTTCCCCTCTCCCAACTCTTGTTTTTCTTGTCGGGATTAATATGGTATTTGTTTGGTGAGAAAAAAAGCAAGTTTGTAAATCATCTTTTGTGTCATGTTCAATATGACGGTTGTCGGATTGACTCTTACTTACGCACACTATTTATATCTGGCTGGGAACGCAACGGCGGCGTGATTTTCAGCTCTGATGACAATCACAGTCACGGATCAGCTAGTTATGGTTTTGTTTTTTCCCTGTGACACGATTTACACTCTCCGACGAGAACCCAAAAGACAAGGCAAAATGAAAATGAAAGAAAAAAAAAACAGCAACTTTTACTTGGAAGATTTATGAGCACTTTAGTGTTTCCTTATGACGAATCAGACTCAAAATTCATTATCGATTTTTTCAAGTAGGAAGACTAAACAGGGTTTTTTGTCCCGTCTGTCTGCTGCGTCTCTCTCTCTGAGACGCATCTTCTTCAGCAGTTTCACTCGTGAAGCAATCATCATTTCGTACGTGTACTCCCATTTTCGCGTATAGAGATGAGATGGGACGACTCGAGTGAATCGATGTGCCACTCCACGGTTATAATAAAAAAAATAAACGTTTTTATTTGACAAGGGATGATGCTCCACGAAAAATCTGTCCGCGTCTTTTGCTTTGCTGCCTTAAAAATTAAACAACGCTTACGACTCAGCGTAACGCTTTCGAGATGAACTCATAAAACCATGAAAAAAACTATATCTACGCTAAAGATTTTGGTTTATATACAACAGCAACAACAGCCACAATAACGCAATAATAAGAATCTTATCCATCCACGCATCCTCTAAAATATATCATTCATATATATATTTCGTTGAAGGAACACTGACCTAATTTTTTGTTGTTTTTGATATTAGAAATTCTTTTTTGTCTGTGTTTTCCCAAAAGTGTGATTACAAAAAAGTGCGGCGTGTGTGTGTGTGTGTGTGTGTGCATCCCTTATAGCGAGCGTGTGTGTAGGAGAGATAAAAGGTAACACGCACGCAAAGCGTAATAACAAGGAAAATCAAGTAAAAAAATAAGTAAATAACAGCCTCCTTGTCATCTTTAATATTGTATTACACTTTTAATTTACCTGCTAGTCTCTACCCAATTTTTTTTATTACTCCTTTCTGTCGGTGGTGCTGCTCTTGACTTGAGGCTTCTCGATTCGAGTTGCGTATATTGCGTAGGAGTCTGTTACAAGATGTGTGTAGACCATCAAAGGATATTCGAACAATAAAAAATATCCTTCAAAATTTCATTCCCCACGCATCATCTCTCCCAGTTGACTGGTCTCGAAAGTGAACTAAATCACTTTTTTTGTGTGTTGTTGATTGTAATCAAGATTTAAGATTCGTGGTGAGGTGCACTCAAGGAGACGAGACTGTAGTAGTAGTCGCTTCAGAGAGTGGTTAGGGCAGTCGACACATGTTTAAATTGTCACCTCCCACGCATGTCACCAAAAAATGTCCAGCAGCATAGCTATGTTTACTACAAGTTGTGGTCGTGGGTGCAATATTACATGCTCCTCCAAAAGGAAGAATACGAGAGATCGTGGAGGAAGGACCTTTTTAATAATTAATTAATATTTTTCTAAAGGGTATGCCCCAATAGGCTAATTAATACAATTTTCATTACGAACGAACCATGATGACGACTATTTTTTCGAAATTTCATGAGAAAATCTCAATCTACAACATTGCACATTTGCTATACTTAACGTGTGTACAGAGTACGAAGACGACTATATATTCAAAGTAAATCCTATAATACTATCCCTCCAATTTTGTACATATTTACACTCATTTAGTAATCCCAACTTTGCTTTTGTGGTGATGTGATTAGAAAGCTTATCTTGTCTGGGTTTGTGCTCAAAATTCGAAGTACATTATGATGATTATTGTTATTATTGTGGTGATGGTAGAGAGATGATTATCTAAGAAGAATTTTTTTTAAACATTTTTTTCTCATGTGGTTTTACTTGCCATCATCCATCCACATAAGCACATATAGTAAAATAGTTGCACAGATATAGCTCTGCCTGCTAGCAGTATAGTAATAATAGGAGCATGTGATGATGAGGAGACTCCATATAGGCAAAAATGCACTGCTGCTGCTGCTGCTGCTGCCTGTTTATTTTCAAAGTTTGTTTGGTAGCTGCATTTTTCTCTCTCGTTGATAATAATACTCTCATTATTACATTGTTAGTATTAAAAGAGAGTGGTATCTAAAAGTGTACACAGAGGTAAAATACGTATCATCTGCTTCATCTATATCTATTCACTCTGCTTGAAAATAAAAATTCCGTTTGAAGGCACAGGTGAGCAACAAGTTGGAGAGGAGAGGAGGCATCATGGCATGTGCATGTGTGTGTGTGTGTGCATGAGTTTACATGGTGGATGGATGGATACCCCGCACAAGATAAATCTTTGTTGTTGTTGCTCCCTGTATGTGTATCCATTACAGAGGAATGTCACTGATGATAATACTAGAGTGCCATGCTGGTTTTGCCCCTGCATATACACTGCACCATTTTGTGAGCTTAGTTAGTTAGTTATAGTATCCAAGTACGCACGTAGGTATCTTCTGCAGAGAGCACTATTGAGGTTTAGCTTTTTGTTTTCCTCTACATCATCGTCGTGAAATACCACGTACTAACACTCACAGTGAGTGAGGGAACACAAGGCAACCTCTTGTCTATCTATATATTATATCCTTCGTCAAAGGAGCATATATTATTACTCGAGCAGGCTCTCTACCTCTGCATCCCTCGTCGTTGGACAGTTAAGTTTGAGAAGTGTGTGTGCAAAGGTGTCGTCATTTTGACGGTCTCTCGTCCGCAGTCATAATGTGACGTGACATGACTGTTAATTGAGACGAAGGGAATACGGATTATTTGCTCAGTCACAATCTCATTTCAAGTGTACTGTTAGCGGATGTCTGTTTCAGCTACAACAAAAGAAGCTGTGTGTCGGTCGGATGAGGTTTTATCTATATAGGTATACGGAATTGCCTCACTCTCCGCTCCGCGCTCGCATCTCAAAACATCTTTTACATTTTGAGTGTGTGTACATTGGATTGAATTGACGAGAGAAAAAATTGGAACATTGGATTGGAATGTGTGATATTCTGTGTACCTCCTCCTGTCTACATGGATGCTAAAACTCGTAGTCCGTGAAAGTAATCGAAAAAAATATGTGAATGTTTTAAAGTGGTGCGGGCTGAATTTGAATGAGGAATACGGAGGAGCGTTTATTTTAACATGTTTTTTTTGAAATCCTTCCAACAACACCTTAAAATCGAGAAAAAAATCTTAATCAGGTACGTTTATAGTGTACACAAATTGTTTCTACCTGAAAACAGATAATGAGCGTTTTTTTCTCTTCTTCTTCGTCAGAAAAATCACTTAAAACGAAAACGATCTAGTGAAAACTTTTTTTCCCTTTTTGAAATTTTGTTAGTAATTACTTTCAGTTTTACTCGCAATTTATTTCTGATAGAGGGGATGGATGATGCGATGCGTACCCCTTAATGATACTGTTTGGGATATGTAATATGAACAAAAAAACACATGTATATTATTGTGTAAAGACAGGGGATTCCATGTTTTTTCACAATTTTGCAAGCTTGTCAACTCTCAAAGGACGCGGCAGGATACGACAATATTTTCCTTTAAAAATCTTTTTGACGCCGAGTATTATTAGCGTATTGTTGGGGTGCACACGTTTTTTTTTGTGAAACTCGATATTGCATGCAGCATTCCTCTCAATCAGTGGTGAGATATGGGAAGCATGGGGAATACGGAGGTGAAAACAGTGTTGATCATCATCATATCGTCATCATCATCCTTTCATTCATTCATTCATTTGCTTTTAGGTATCTCTTCTCTCTCTTCAGCTATTGCATTTTTTTCTAATGATTGATTATGAGGTTTCATGCCGGTCTCATATCCTTCCCTGTATTAAAGTTGTTTTTTCGTTCATTCTTGAAGAATTGAGCCCATTACGTGTGAACTCATCCGTGAGCCGTTTCATTTCGTTGCAAACAATATATTTTTTCTCGCGAGAGGGTACATCACCCGATGCGATGCAATGTAACAACGCAGCAGACTTGAATGAAGTTGTTGATTGTTCGATTTTTGTTATATCAAAAATATATATAAGTATATTTTAGTGATTTCAAAACATAATTCGAGTGTTACACCAAGTGATGATGATGATGGAGATTTTTGGTAAAAAGTCATCGCGATATTACTTAAAATACCCTTTTGATTTCCTTTTATAGGCAAAAAAAAATGAATCTTACAAGGAGCAACTTGGGATTATTATTATTATTTTTTGGCTTTAGGCATCTTGAAAAGTACCACACAAAGTGTACTGATAAATTAATATACTTGTAAAAATTTGATACAATATTACTGCCTTGTTTTACACTTACTCCGTTTGCTCAAATGGATGTTACTCCTAATTAATGGTACTCAACAGGTGGGATATTTCATGGGTATATTCGTGAAAACTATGGCATACACAAAAAGCTTGTTTGTTTCATAATGCTATTTGACGTGAAATTATGTATAAAAATTTTTTGGCAGATTTTTTAATTGGATTGTTTGATCAGCTTTAATTGAATTTTTAAGTGACCTTTGAGGATTTTCACTTTCCCGAATTTCCCCCAGTTTCCACTCATTATAAAACTAACCAGTTGAAATAATAATTTATAAAAAAACAGTAGAGGTAGTTTTGCTCGACATTATTTCAGTTTGGGGTGCTAAAATAACTAAATGCGTTTGTATAAGTATTTTCTCATTTCTGCGTCGTTGTAGTACATTCAATCTCGATTCAATCAAGTGTGACGTCTTGCCTTGCGTTGCGAAACACTAGGAAATTACGTAGGAACTCGGCCAAAAGACAAAAAAAAACTCTCGACATGTTATGTTATTTGTTGGGTGATATGTTGTTGATGCTGAGATTTTTATTCTCTTGATTAAAACTAACAACTGACAAGATTTGATTTTCTGATAGGCACACACACACCATGTGTGCTTTGCCGTCTATGCTTACCTGTGCACAGCTCGAATTATTATGGTCATGATCATGACTCACATTTCGTGAGGGAGAATTAACTAGTGTAAAAAAATATTAAATATATTACATATCCTCATTGAGTTTGAGGGTCATAATAATAACACACAAAGTGTGGATAAAATTTGCATATCCAATATATGCTCGTTTTTTTCTCCATTAAACATTTACGGATAAACTCAGCAGGCGCCTATTGTTATCGGATGATCAATGTAAACCGGCAAAAAAAAGTCTTTTTGCCTAATATGTGCATTGCGCATTGCAGTCAGAGGATACTACCGACGACGACTCGAATAGCGTGATGATGCACTAAAGTGTGTGGTGGTGACCTTTGCCATAATATTCCATTGAGAAAAGGGGAACTAACTAACTGCTTGATATGAAATGTTCCATTATCTCTCGTGATAATATAGTCGTCGAGGGTGTGGGATGATATGGCGGATTGTGAACTGAAAATGATAATGATGAGAGTACGGAAGGATGCTTCTGATTTTGTACCGCTATCCTTCCATATTAATCACGTCTTCCTTTTTCGACATCTAATCAGACAGTTGTATTGGCGCAGGTGAGTTGTGCGCTCAAAAAGTTTTTTTTTATATTTTATCATGGGATATACGTCGTCCTGTCACTTCATCCAGATAACGAGGCTCAAGTGTTTATTTGGAGTTGATAAAAAGGGGAATAGATTTATGGGAAAACGGGGTCCTAATATATATTATATGTTTTATACATCCATTTTGGCAAATCATTCTACATTAGGAACTTGTCTTGAGACTTGCGCATTGCGGTGTTATGTATTTCACGTCAGGTGTGTATTGTCATTCAAATATTATTCGTGTGATGTTCAAGGTGGTGGTGGTGTTACGTGAAGTTGCTTCCATTCCACTGCTGAACGAGACGCGTGTACTCCCTCCCATACGAGAAGGTGAAGAAGAAGGAATGTTGCTTTAAAAAAATATATATATTATGTGGTCTTTCGCGGCTACCGTTTATGGGTATGGCCGTCACATTAGACAAAAATTATGGTAGGGATCCAAAACAACGAAGAAGGGCAGTAGGGATAGGATTGATGATGAGGTTCCTCATAATATTTATTATGATTGTCCTTCACACACAGAGAGAAGATGAAGAAAAAAAGGAAAAAATGTGATTTGTTCCGGTTTCAATAAAAATATGGGAAGATGAGCGCACGTCAATAATAAATTTGGTTGATGCGCAGAGCGCAGATGGGGAATAACAAAGGGGAGTTTTACCTTGCGCACAATTAGGGATGCTTGTGTGTAAATCCTGAATGAAAACGAGAAGTTTATTTTAGTCTAAAAATAGTGTCAAAGAAAGTAAATTGACAGAAAAGGAGAATAACTGAAATTTCATTTTCTCTCTCTCTCTCTCTCTCTCTCTCGTCTGAGTGAGTTCACTTTTTTTTAACAAGGTGATATACTAACTAACTACTACTGCTAGTTAAGTAATATGCATTTTTTTGTCTGGTTGCCAGTTTGGAGGTGGGATTTTTAAGGGTTTCACTAAAATATGTCTGCTCTGCTATATAATATCTTTCAACTCGTATAATTTACTTTGGGGTACACCTTACGTGTTGGCTCATGACCTGTGAGATTATAAATCTCAAGGTATAGTGTATACTCCATTTGAAACTTTTTTTTCTCGTATCAGTCATCTGTAATAAGTGAAAAATTGGTGGTTATTATATGATGATGGTTGTGATGTTCAGAAAAAAGGGGAAAACTGGTGTATCATATTCAATGTAAGTCAGAGTGTTAATGAGAGAATCGATGCTCACACTGCTGAAAGACCAACAACCTAAAAAAATATATATATACATATATCTTTAGGATTATGATAGGGTGTTAGCTACACATTTTTCATAACGTACCTTACCAGCACGCCACCACCCACCCACACCATGTTTACTTTTTAGCGAAAAAATGATTTTTTTTTGAGTGAGCCTGAAAATAGAAGTTTGAAGTGAAGTATATCATCACATCACCTCTCAAAAACTTTGCAAGATACACAAAATATAGGGCTGCGTACAGATGCAATAATATGCAGTACTGCAAATAGATTTAATATTTACACGCGTTTGACACAAGTTTCACTTTTTTTTGCAAAAAAAAAAGATTTTTTTTACATCCCGACACAACGCGAAGGATATATGGGGGAGCTGAGAAGTGTGTGAGAAATAAGAAAAATTTATATATTTAATTTGAAAATGGATGGGTATAGGATAAATTGCAATTTAGTAATACTTTATATATATACAGTATATTGCATACCGTGCTACACCTACACCTACTTCTGGTTTTCTCTCGGCAGACAGACACTGCAGCAGTAGCGAAGGGGAAAAATGTGTGTTATATGTCTTGTAATAATAAAATCAGCAGCATTTTAGAGATACCAGACCAAAAGCCTCGATGTAACAACGTTTTTCCTTTGTATACACATTTTTTTCAGTAATATAATAATACTGAGATAATATACGACGCAAAATTCAATCCTTGCGGCTCATGACTGTATATCTTCCACTTGACATTCATTCTGAAAGAAAAAGTAAGCTAAAATATTGTGTTGTATTTTAAAGGTAAACCTCAGTTGAGTTTTGTGAAGTGACCAGAAGAGTTGTCCGTTGTGCATAACTTATTTAAAAAAAAAAGAAATATTCAGCTGACATTTTTGTTCAGCCTTTACCTGGTCAGTTTTGAATATGGGCAGCAGCCAGAGCTTTTTTAGAGGAAAAAGGAAAAGTTGCAGGTGAAATAGAATTATATTACGAGAGGACATTGCTACCTGGGCATATAATAAACTCTGGGTTTTGCGCGAGATACTACCGGCGGTGGTGGTGGTGTGTCGTTTGTGCAACTACAGAGAGAAGCCTTTCATTTATCTGGTATCCTGTCTCGGCAGGTATTTCTTTTAAAGCTTGTTGTAGTAGTAAACATATAGATGTTCGGTGCAACGAGTTTCCTCCCAGTGTGAAAGTGAAGTTGAGAGGATAACTCCAAGCAGAAAAAAAACGAGGATGACGGGGGTGAATTAAATGGAATGAGTGGAAAAATCCGAGCATTGTGTTTTTGAAAAAAGGGTTGAGTAAGTATGAAAATTATGCATTACAATTACAAACCCATTCACAGAGGGAATTTCATTATGAGAAAACTCCTGGCGTTGCGTTATTCACTCCTGTAGTGCAAGGAACTTTTGAGTCCATCGCGCGGGCACACATTCTTCAGGGGTTTGGTTGGATGGAGTACATATTATGGAGTGTGCAAAAAAAAATTGTGAAATGTTCACCCTTTCATGTTTCTCAAAAAAGGAGTAATCTCAATCTTCTCGTATATCATCTGGTTTTCCTCCAAACCCATGCTTGCAGGCATTTTCTTCCCTTCAGAAGTCAGCTCAGCCCCGCTCTCTTCCTAATTCATAATACGTCTGAAAAAAAATATTGAAACAATGTTAAAATTTTATTGCGTAATTTTGAAAGGTAGGGATAGGGCATGCAAATTGTTATCAAAAATGGGAATGTGCTCTGTTATGAAAATTTGTTATGCCAAAATAATATGCAGAGAAATGGAGAGAGAGAGAGAGAAAGAGAGGAGCGACCTATCACAAATCTTTCAACCATTTTCAGGATGACAGTTTTTGGGAAACCAGTTTTTGCCGTAATAATAAAAGTTGAGTGAACGGACTTGAAATGGTTATTGTTGTTATTATTATGGGTTATAATGTAATATGCAAAAGATGATGAAAATAAGATAATCAGGATTGGAGAAGATGGGATCTCCTTGAGCAAAAAAAAGTCATGTGTACCTGCTGCTCGTTCCCAGCAGAGTTTTAAAATATTATTATTATTATTTAGACCCAGAATAGGCTTCCAGTTTGACAAAAAAAAAATCACTTTAGTCTTTGAGGTGGGCTCACAAGGAAAACTTGCTTGGGGAGAGCTGACGATTTAGAAATTGAAATTGGGAAGAAAAAACAAAAAAACAACGTCATTTCTCTTTGTGAAGAAAAAAAATGACAGCTCCATAGTTTATCACAGTTTTAATTGCGAGTCACGGACACCGACAAAACAGAGAGGAACCGTTAGCAAAAAAAAATGAAAGACAACAAAATATACGTGACAATCTAATCCTCGTGGTGGTAGCCGCAGATGTGAATGTGATCCACATTGAAGTTGAAGAGTGTTGACGAGTTTTGCAAAAATTCAAGTTGTAGTTTTGAGGTCCTCCTCTGTAAAAAATTTTTTTTATTGTTTTTAATGGTTTTGCGCCTCAAATGTAAAAAGAATTGAAATGAAATCCACAAATCACAACAAAATCACTTGACCCATTGAGAGCCCATATATTTAAGATGCATGCAGATGCACTGCACACGTGAAATCAAGTTGGGTATTATATCCTTTTTTTGGGGGAAAAACTCATATTGTGAGAATGAAACGAGTTCCTCGGGGATTCAATGAAGTTTTCGTTTCNTGCACACGTGAAATCAAGTTGGGTATTATATCCTTTTTTTGGGGGAAAAACTCATATTGTGAGAATGAAACGAGTTCCTCGGGGATTCAATGAAGTTTTCGTTTCAGGATTATTATTCTGTTTAGCCAAAGATTGAAAGGATCATGACGTGTTTTGTAGTTTAACTGGTTAGAAGAATTTTTGCTAAGGACACGATTCATTTTTTGGGTGCCTTGTGTCGGTATATAGTATAGCGCCAGCGCTCAGCGTTAGCACAAGGGAAGGTCGAAGTGTTTTAAGTTGCTAAATAATAGCTGACAAAAAGGAACGAAATGTATAAAAAAAAAGTACATTAGGAGGGTATAGGGTATATACACGCCGCTGCTGCCGGTGAGTGTAAGTAAATCCTAACAACACCTATTATTCATGATGAAGGGCAGTAGTCATTTTGATTAATTGATATTTACATTTTTATCCTTTAATTTTTTTAGTCAACATTTTTTTCTGAACAAAAACGGCATGCAAAATCCCCTCTCTGGCTTGTTGAGTGGCTTTGTAATTACAAAGTTCGGAAGGCAATATAGATTTTTTATTTTGTACTACTGGGACTGGGAATACGTGTGGCGGTATGCCTCGGCATTATCGAATGCTGGGATAAATTAAATTCAGATTTTCTCATCATTTTACTGATACTTCTAATCAGCCAGTATTTTTTTATTTGTGGAATTAACAACTCTCTGCCACAAATGCAAAATAATAATATCTACTTTTTAGCTACAAAAAAGTGCATACCTTGCACACACTCGCATCTCGCATCTCTTGTTTTTCGATTTAGTCCTCTATACAAGTTGATAGAATGACTTGATGGAAAATCACGGATTTGAGTTGAAAAATGGTTACACACGAAATGCATCGGTATAGCAAAGTGTAAAGCTAAAAAAGCTATAAGGTTGGCTATGAAGTTTCGACTTTTACGACTGTCTGGTCTCATTTGCAACTACAATAATCTATGTCGATTTCTACCTGCGCTGCCTCCTTCACAAATAGACGGCAAGACAAAACACAGCACAGGTTTTACGCTAATTGAGCGCTGCTGCTGCTGCTGCGTAAGGTAAATGTGGAGCAGTGCTGGGAAATTAGCCGACTTTGATGCAAA
>JAANSN010000653.1:0-50294 GCA_036850665.1 Dicranocentrus wangi
ATCAAACGTCTTTGCATAAACGCTTTCTAGAACCTTATGATTTAATTATTTATTGGTTTTATTACGTTTTGTTGTAAGAATTTCGTCCCAGTGACGAAGTCACTGGCAACCGCCTAGTATTATATATTTTTTTTTCCTATTGCTGTATTGGCATTGGCATTATTGGCAATGGATGGAGGAGGCATGTATAGGAGATAGGAGGGAGACAGAGACAGGCAGGTGTGTAGTTGGTGAAAGAAAATCCTCACTCACTCACCTGTAAAATGAGATGCTTAAGCTCTTCGTCGGAAATAAAGGAGGGCTTGTAGTGGCCTTCAGTGTAGGAATGGATTCGAGAGCCCCGGAGTGTCTTCATATGCTGAACTGCCATTCGAAGCACGGTGAGCTTGTCAAGCTTCCGAGACATTGCGCTACACATGGGGACCATCCCTGATAGCTCCGTGATATAAGTGTTCATCTTGTCCCGGCGACGCTTCTCAATTTCACTGTGATTTTGCCTGGAGTGAAAATTAGAAATGGGTAAGTAAAAGTATATATTATAGGTAGTTGGCAAAAGGGGAGATAAATAAAGACTACAGGAATGAACGGAATTAAGTCAATAAGAAGGCTGGAGAACTTCAAAACAGAACAGTTCCAATGAGTTCATGATTTTCGTCTCAAATGCTAATCTCATTCATGCTTCTTTCATCCCATTAAACATGAATGAATAAACGTAATCGTAAGATCCTGAACTTAGGCTGCTGTTGATGTTGAAAGCGATCGAAACTCTCAAGTAGTTTTTCTGCCTACTGCTCCACAATAAAAAAAATGTTAAAAGTTGTCCAAGTGGCAGTTTTTTTATGTTCAAATATTGAGAAAACGGGAAACAATTTCAACCTTTTTTGTGGAGTTATAAAAATGTACATAATATTTAGATCATAATTTTAGGTATATGAAGTGGTTCAATTCTTCGTTGCGGTAATACAGTTATGCCTTTAAGGTTTGCATAGGCATCATTATGCTGACGTTCGTCGTGAGCAAACTCTTCAAACTATAGTGGAAAATTTCCTTACATTGGAGAATTTCGACAGTCTCAAATTTAAATGAAAAATTAAATGGATTTTTGTAGAAGCGGATGATATTATGTCACTCCGTTCAAAAAAGGCATAAGCATCGTGTCAATTAACGATTACCAAACTTAATTTTTAGAAGATACTTAGAGAAGAAGGAAATCCTTAAAGAGAGACTTTTCCATATAAAAAATGTTCGTTGAGTGAACTGCTATTCACTATTAATATAGAGATGATGATTGTGAAGTAGATGCATAATCTATTTGGTGAAGCTAAAAAAAATTGGTAAGAAAATGTATGCAGGTCATTTCGCAACTACTGCTCTAATCATGCAATATGTCACAAATTTAATTTTTAAATTCAAACATTTTGTAAGAGCAAGTGTGCGGCCGAATAGTTTATATAAAAAGAATAGAGATTTGCTGGGATAGGATCATTAAAGGTATGCACATGCCTAATTTTACCACCGTTTCGTAAGGGGATGGAGAGGACGGAGAGGTGAAGGTCCGATACAAACTACGCAGAAGAAGGTGAATAATTATAATATAATTATACGCTTACTTTTTGGAGCTGTCGTCCGTAGGTGTCAGCGTCTTGCGTGAGCTGCAAGTTTCAGAGTCATCATCATCCATGTCGCTTTCTGCTGCACTCGCACTCCTATCAATCAATTCAGAATAAAAAAAGCGGTTTGGTTTTTGTCGCTCAATATTTTTTACCCAACTGACTGCAAGAAAGAAACGCATTTTTAAATAATCAAATTCCTTTTTCACAGGAAATCGGCCGTCAGGCACACTACACAGACTCCAGTTGGACTTGTCCATTATTATTATTATTGCTACTTACATCAGCGAATCGTATCTTTGGAGTTTACAAATTATTTTCTTCTTTTTACAAAATGCACTATTCAAACACATTCATTCAGTGAGCTTAGGCATGTTCGTGCAACAGGAGTAATATATAATATAATATTATGCGTCAATGTTTCGTTGCCATCATAGCAGTCTTGCAACATTTTTAACTGTTTTGTAATCATAATCATTTGCGCTCCGCTTTCATCTGCACTCGTGACAACCGACAGAGTCAGAAGAATTTCAGAATATTATTGATCTTGATTTGATGGTGAGATTAGCCAGAATTGCTACGTTTTAGCGAATTCCTCTTTTGGGTATGAAATGAAGCCACGTTTTGAACGCTTTTACTGAACGTTTGTTTTTTCGAATATCTATGAATGAAGACTCTCCGCATCCAAGATAATAATCATTTTAATATGAAAAATGGAGCGGTCAGCAGAAACGGGAGATTTACTATTTATTTAGTGGATTGTTTTTTTCCCAACGTCCTTTTTTATATTATGATGCATATACGTTTCGCAAGTCTCGGAAGTTATTTTGGAGTTACTTCATATAGTGAAGGAATAATGATGATGAGGTAGGTTGGGGGGGGCAACGTACAAGGGACTCTTCCAGTAGCAGGCAGCCAGATATCGACAACGTTCCCATGAGCGCAGAGCCAGCCGTTGTAACGAACGGAACGGGTAATAATAATGGGTAACATGATATGCTTCAATTCTTAATTTTGGGTGCGATTTCAATCCGCAGCAGTCCGTCTAGTATCTACTATTCTTCTCACATATCATATCATGCAGTATCTTTAATTACAAAAATCTTGGCCTTGAACTATGAATGTATAGGTATATATGACTTTCGTTCGAGTCATGCTGACGGGATCAATACATGTCCTGCCCTGCCAGCCCAGTCTCCCTTTGAAATACGATTAGTTGACCTACTCCTCCAATTTCCAAAGTGACTTGGGGAAAGGGGGATAATAAACTTTATATAGCTCACTCCACGAAGGGTTCCACCAACTCATATTTCACCACATCGTAAAAAAAGATAAGTTAGCTACGTTGAATTCTGAGGCAAAATCTCTGACTTCTTGTAATCCCTCTGCTCTCGCTGTTCAAAATCCATACAAATAAGTATCTCGACTGACAATCTGCTCGTAAATGCTGAATATAAATGAACACTTGAACGCGCCAAATGGTTTACATGTTACAACATCAAAATGCAAATGTCTATATAGATAACGGGAGTGGGAATGCTGAAAGTTGAAAAAGTGTAATTTCCTAATATACTCAAACTCAATATATATGCTTTCAAGAGCTACCGTGCGTGCCTGTGCCTACCTACCTTAGCTCCTTTTTTTTGGACTGCCAAGCCAACACTTTAATCCCAATCTTTTCATCCCGAAACGATTTAATTCCGAATCAGTTCATCCCCAAAGCAAAAGCGAATAAGAATTAAAGCTTATAATATATTATATCCAACAAGAAACTCAAAAGTAAAGTACAACTCACACAGAGCAGGAGTGCGTGAGAGGCTTCAACTATAGATGCACGTAGCAAGTAAGAACCTACCCTTACCTCCTCTAACCAAAAATAGATATCCCGTTTTTTATCATTATTGACAATTACGTACACACCTATAATAATTCTAATGCTTATTAGTCTTCACGGGATGAAATGATTGGGATTAAAGTGTTGGTCATCACCACTTTTTGTAAGAGGTTTTATACCATTGCAATAAAGCGCTCATTAAAATGGAAATATATGAGGTGAACCTTTATTTCAAAAGAGGAGCATGGATTTACAACCAAGATTAGGCGCATTTCAACAGGATTTCGTTGGAAACCTCTCTGGGACAGCCTCCTGCACCCTTTTAACTCACAACTGTAAATATTTTCCGAAAGGAAAGAAAGGGAACACACACGTGCCAAGAACCTAGCAGTAGACTTACTATTCAGGAGAAGTTTATTCCTTTGAAATCATGCTAATAGGGCGTTTAACTTAACTTTTAAAAAAGGGAAGTCTCTCGTTGTCAAAAAATGTTGGCGAATAATAAAGGTCATGGAACAGGAGATCGACAAGTGGTGTGGCCGGAGGAGACGCGCTATTCAAATTAGACTGAATTGGCAAGAACCGCACCCGTTATGCCACCCTACCTATCTTTTATTATATACCACCTACCTCGGCTCCTTCCTCCGCAGCTTTCGTAAAATGATACGTGGCACACGACGCTGCTGCTGGAACGGAAATATAAAGGGATATAGATAGACATACCGAGATGTTCGACGTATTGTGGTTCTTGAGAAACTTGAGAAAAACACCAACAAAGACATGTTGTGTCGTAACATGCTGTTCGATAGTTGGATGACAAAAGGATGATGATAATAAAATCCTCGGTTTTCGCATGCATTCGCACAAAATGGATTTCTGGGTTGAGAAGTTGAGACTTGACAAAAAGGCATGTATAAAGAGAGACAGAAGAGATTTCTTCTTTTTTAAAAAAAATGCTTTGTACTACTTCTCCCACTAACCCGTTCCTCCCATCCGAGAATATTTAATATATTATAACTATAACAATAAGAAAGGGTTCTAAACATCAGAGGGTAGAGGGGAATGTCGTTCTTGTGAATGGCATTCTACCTGACGATTTCGTTTTAAAAATTTCATGAAACACGGGTTTTATCGTTTTATTGAGGGGGCGGGGATGAGAGGAAGGCATGCCGTAGAATACAATACATATCAATATAGTATTATGAATTAAACATGATAACCAAAATAATAATGATCCTCATCTATAATTCTTTTTATAGTTACAAACAAAAGTATCGCTTTAACGAATGGAGGAAGGAAGGAAGTGGAGGAGAGAAACATGAGAGATTTTTAGAACAATCCTTTACTATTTTTGGTTCTCTCGCACGCACGCATATTATACCGATCTGTTACAAAGGAGCAATAATATTACCCCTGTAGATAAAACGTCGTAATACTCGTAATCTATGCTTTCACAAGAATACAAGAAGCTCATGAGATAGTATACTCATACCGATTTAAGACATTCATAAATACAACAGGAAAAAGAAAAAAAGGGAATGTTGTTGTTTGTTTGTAGAGAAGAAAATTCTGTTTGAAAATCAGTTTACAAGAGTGCGGCGTACAGCAAGTAATAATTGGATGCTAATGAAGTTACGAGAACTTTGGAAAGGATTCAAAGGAAGCTGAATGAAATACGGCACTTTAAAGAGACCCAACAAGCCAAGTGGTGCAAGTCCTTAATTGCAAAGATAGGAAATCCTCTCAAGGGCGCAGACAAGGACACACTCTGACTCAGCTAACATAACCTGGATAATTGTCGTTTTGTCGTAGTTGCTGAGAATCAGAGTCTAAAGCTACTTTGTCTTCATAAAAGCTTTTCCCTGAAATTTAAAGTTCAAGGGATTCCTCAGCCTTTTTCATGCAGACAGAGTCATTTCATGATATATTGCATGAAACTGCGGATCGCACAGAACATTATATATTATTATGGCTTTGTAGGAAATGCGATTCCGTTCGATGCGATTTGAGCTGAACAAGTTGTTGAGTTTAGCGTAATAATGATATAGTAAAACATAAGAGAAACCATGATTGTGGCTTTTGAGTTGCCAAGTTTTAGGAGAAATCTGAGAAACGTTCTAAAACTGACGTGTCAAGAAGATTGCTTTATATTATTTGTCAGAATTCTTCATATTAAGTATATTCGCAAAAATGGCTAAACGAACAGACCTGTGAACATCAATTTGTTTAAACAGACTGAAGTTAAATACCATCATTTCCCCGTACCATCGTAAACATCCATCATAAAATCCAATAGTAGTGTATTCAGGAATATCCTCAATCCGTCCTTGCTTGACAATGTCTTACGAGTTACGACGACTAGCTTTAGCTTATATATCATTCATGTAACAATAACAACATGACCTTGCTCACAGTTTTGTCGTTTAGCGTAATGATGAAATCACTCCGATATCCTCCGATAAAGTAATAGCTTATTCAACTGACAGCCGGCATATATCGCATGATAAACATATTTTTTGTGATATATAGCCTCTTCTAGCTAGTTCTCACTCTCACACGTGGCCATTGAACATGTTGAAGCAAAAGTACTTATTTCCCAGAGAACTATAGGCAATTTCTCAAACGGCAACAGTTTCCTTATTCCAATTCCTGCTGTTTCCCATTCCTGTCGATCAGTCCATCAAACACATTCTCTCAAGCCCCTTTTCCCGAAAGTAATCCTGACATACTGTATCCTACTTTCCATTTCCAACAACTTCCACCACCTTCTTCCTCCACAGGAGTTGGTTGGAGATAGAGGAGTCAACACACTTACCTACTCTTAGAATGAAGCTAAATATCTATCTGTCGATTATAGAGTTGTTGCGTGCATCGATCATTATAATATAACGATACTATATAGCACTCCAACTTACAATCATCAGTCCAACTCCACCTCGATCTTTTTCAACAAGACATGCATGCATGCACGTATATTTGTTAGCCAAGTGAATAATTAATACTCCACACTTGTGACTTGCCATTGCCATGTTCATCCATTTACTTTGCAAACACTTTTTACATCAGCTTCTGCACTGCCTAGTCGTCGTGTAACAACAACTCCGTCAAGTTCTCTGGAATTCTGGTTTCAATGTACCTCTGATAATGGGAAACATTCGGCCTTCAGTTCCATGGAAAATTCGTATAATTACAGATTTAAAATATGTATGCTGGCTGACGATTCAAATGGAGAGTGGAGTGGAGGGTCTATTGCTCACAGAAAGCAGCATAGTTATACAAGCTATTATTCCGGAGAATTCACTAATTAAACTTTCATCCATAAGACGAACGGGCTTATACGGCGAAGGCAATGACGTGCTAACTAAAATGTCAGTAAGTAATACTCCGATTGGAAAGTCATCATCGAAAGTACACAAGCTGACTCCAATTTCCTTCCAATTTTTTCCTCCTTTTTTTTCTGTACATAATATAAAGGATCAGGGTCGACCTGAGCGAGTGAGTTGAATTAAAGCTATACTATGCGAAGAAAGCATGATTTAATGATGACGCAGTCTTTTTTATTATTATTAAATATTACATGCGTGTAAGCGAAGCACTTACGGAGCAGGGCTCTTCCGCTTTCGATGGTGGTGATGGTGGTGGTGCTGATGATGATGCCTGTGACTACTGTGATGGTAAGGGGACGGCGAGGACTCGGCTCGTACGTCTGACATGCTCCTGTGACCCACACTGCTTACGTGACTGTGGTGAGTTGAATAGCTTTGCTGGCTATGATTACTGGAAGTGCTACTGCTGGGGTGGTGGTGGCTGTGAAGGTGGCTCTGGTGATGACTGCAGTTGTGGTGGTGGCTGCTAGTACTACTTCCGTTCCCCCGATGATGCCGATGCATGTGGCCATACGGGGAGTTCGCCTGGGCGGTCGTGGTTGCCGCAGGGGTGGAGGTTATCAGACCATACACGCTCGTTGACACACTGCTATTGTCGCTCTCACTGTAATAATTACACAATTCAAGATCACAGGATCAATTTATTAGCATCACGGATTATGAAAAACTAGTGCTTGGGTGCAGGAACCCAGGAACCATATTATTAGTCATCATAATAAATAATCTGATCGAACTGCTAGAGGACAAGGACTTCCTATTTTCATTCACCACCGGAAATTAGATTTCACTCCAACTCAAAATCCCTCTACTGTCCAAACAGAGTCCTCTCCAAATTTGTTTCATTTTTATCAGAAACATAATAAGCAGTATAATACGTTAAAGGAGTTGCGTAATTTAAACATGGCATTCTTAGCCAGCATATCGATAATCAAACTCCGTCGTGGGTCATCAGTCAGTCCTGTGATAATTGCTTGTAAATGTTAAAGATGAGCAGGGAAATGTCTCTGTCCGATGAGGCCTACAAGTTGGCGTGCGTGCGTGGGCATCATCATCCTACCAAGTGCAACTCGTATTTCGTTCAGTTCAGAATAATTTATTTAATAAGCTCATTGTCCTGTCCTCACTCTGTTTGCAACTAACATTCATGTCATGTCCCATCGGTGGTGGATAATCATTTTTTTAAACTCCCCATCCATATTTATTCATGCAATCCAAAATTACGAAGCAGTGCTATTCCACGAATAAAAAAACTAGGAATACGACGAACACCAGTGCAGTATTATTGTTTGTGAGAGGCCGTTGATGTGAAATGCTCACTATGATTTACACCTGTATTATACATATTTATGTAGCCTTTTATTTTACACGGAAATGATCACAGTCACAAAGTTCATTGGAAACAGGAATGTATTATTGCAGTGAATGGTGACATATGGAATTTTCGAGATTTGGTGGAGGTGCTGCAGATGCTATGTTGTTGGTTGCACTTGCATAACTACTACAGTTCGTACATGTATATTTAAGTAAGTCTGCATAGAGGTGTTTACATTTCAAAGTGCAAATTAACGACAACATGAAATTAAAACCCCCTGGGGTTCATTCTCCTCTCCTCCTGGTAAAACAAAAGAGAATTGGAATGAGCAAATGAGCTCTTCTACCTCATATCCCCCATCACCTCGTTAAATTATAACACTCTGACAATCGTAATGTGTTCAAAATGCGAGGCAGTTACGTATTACCAATGTTCGGATTTCACAATTTACATAACAAGAGTATCGCGTCAGGTCGTCACGTCCTTTTCCAAAAGTTTATATAGAAATTAGCCGTTTACTTTGACATGGCTTCCTCTCCGCAACGGTAAAATAAATGTAAAATGTGTAAACAGGGTAGATGGGTCATTCAGGACGTGCTGTAATTTGGCTAATAATAATTATTATATTTGTCATTGCTCTTCCAAGGAAATGGTATGGAGTGGAATGGAATGTTCTCGTTCTTGTTGCAATATATAATATGTAGAGATAGAGCATCTTGCAAGCAGCGAAATTACCGGCATCTCATAATTGGAACTTTCTGACCCGTGAATAGGAAACCCTCATTAAAATAGAGATAATTATATGCAATTACACGGAAGTTTACACTTGATTAACCCAATTCACTAATTGTTTTAGATACGATTGTTTTCAGTCAAGTTTCAAGTTTGTCTTCTTGGAAATATTTGGATGCGGAAACATCGAGAACGTAAAAGTAATTTAATGGACTCGCGTGAGTGACAAATCACAGTATAGCAGCACACTGCTAGTATGTATAGTGGTCCGAAAAATGATGTGTTTCGCAACTTCGCACATATATAATAACGTCGCATGTTTTCAAGAGCAATCAGAAGAGAGTTTGGAAACTCGTGGAAATATCCGTTGGAAGCAGCTTTGCGAACCTTCTCGAGCCCACTTACATCACATAGTAAGCAAGCAAGCAAAAGCCACCACGTAATTGGTGCTGCTGGTCCAATTTTGTAAAAGCTTGTTTTGATCAAGAGGAATCTCTAGAAGGATCCACAGGTATATTCTAATCGGGCTTGAATGGCAAAAAGTTTGCTTCCCCAAATTTACATAAGCATAAATAAAATGTATAATATGCACGTGTACCACAACAGCTAACGTTTAATAATTCTCTGTTCACACACTTGAAGGTCTTCTCATTTCTTTCTCCTGGAAAGTCTGTTCCAGAAAGTTTGGGAGTAAAAAAATAACATTTCATATTTCACTTTAATGTGAGTAATGGAGGGATAAAACAATGGGATTTCCTCCAGTTTCCTGGATCTCCTCGCCCACTTTGGAGTTATCTACCTGGAAACCTTTTTGAGTTAGTCAGTTTGAGAGTGACAATTTCGCACTTGTGTAATTACACTATTACACAGACTGTCGCTTTTACAATCTTATTTATAAGTCTGTGAAGGATAGGTTATTTGAGGCAGCGGACTGCGTTTTTCACAGCCCGTTTGTTGTCACAAACTTTTTAGTAGTCGATGCCGACGAGAAAGGGAGCTTGGCTTGCACAACCATATCATCAACAGTTTGGCTTCCATTTATGCGGAAAAGACTGCTGCCACTTGCACAGAGTAGGATCGTATTATTATTAGCTATTCATCTTGCACAATGGCACAGGTTTTGTACACACCCGTCGACGAATCTTTCCTTCCCGGTATGGAAACTAATGAATAGTAAAATGCTGCTAGTTACATTTCCGACTCCTCAGAAGTGGTCATATAAAGATGAAAGAGGGATGATTATAAGTAACATATAGCCGCAGTGTGTGTGTGTGTGTGTATGGGGATATGCCTATAAAATGCGTGCAAGACAAGGTGTGCATATATATAGAGTAATAATAATAATAAAACCAGAAGGGAACACCTGTCTAGATTCTCATGACTGGAATATTTCAATAATTAGTTTTAGCTGGATATGATGAGAGAGATGTGAAGAAGGGGAAGACGAAGAAATATGAAGAAAGAATCAGAATCTTTTCAGTTCTATTCCTTCCGCAAATGTGTTTTCCTTTCAGAACTGGACAGTTGTGTAATTTTCATCTCGTCTTCTTCGGCGCTCCAGGCGTTTATACCTGGTGGAAGTTCAGCACCTGCCACTTGCTATACATACTTAATACACACAACTGCATAGGTATTATACATTTGTTTCGAATTGGCAATGATCAAGTTTTCCCTTGTTCATGGAATTGTGTAACAATGGGAAGTTTTCACATTGTGCTGCATGTGGAAACAAGGCCGTCTGGAGCAAGCCCTTCCTCCTGGAAGCCTAACATCCATATCCCGCGTTGCCCCAGGAGAATCACCTCTCTGCCTGTCTCCTCCCGGATGCGGATGGAGCATCCATGTTCCGCAAGCACTTACTACGTACTTACTTACGTACTACGAGCTTGTATATTCTCCTCCTCTTACACATAATATTACGCATTGCACCACACGTGGAAGTGGAACTACTTTCGCTTTTATTTTCATTCCTCCCACTTGTCACAAATCGGGTAGCTCTTTTGCGAGATGCTATAAAATTTCCCATAATATATTGCATTAGTTAGAGAGGAGGCGGAAGGTCACATCAGCAGAACATCGCACTTGCTTTAAAATTAAAGTTTCAAAAAGCGGGTTAAATACGATCCCACTCTCGCAACGAGTTATTTCAATTGACATGCATGCTCGTCCCCACTCTCGTCATTACGTTATTCAATTTTTATTAAGGCATCAAAAATAAAGTTTGCAATATCATACGACGTAAGTACGTAAATGCAGTGTAACTCTGCTATTTGCAACTTTACAACGATACCACCATCAAACTTTCTAGCATTTTGTCTGTTCCAGGATTTTCCAAGCCTACAAACCCTCTCCTCATCACTCACTCATCACTCGGAAAAGTTTAAAAAACTTTACATAAACTTGACTCATCGTCCCTTATTCTATAATGGTAGCCCATTCATCTACGTAAAAACCGATAATTGTTGACGCTAAAAGGAGACTCAAGTTTTATGCTCATACCTACAAATCCCATTTTAGCAACTTTTAATCTCGCAAAAAATATATGGAGCGTGACGTTTTAACTTTTTTTTAAAAAATTTGTTTTCATCGTTAAAGAGGATTATATATTATTTTTGGTGAGACATGACCGGGCACTCGTCAAATCTCATTGTAGGTAGACCATTATCATCATATAATGCACACGTAACGACGACGGGGATGGAAAAAATATCCCCTTCTCACTCAGATTATACAAGAAAATCTTACATGAAAGCTATGTATAGTAGTATTTCACTATATCAAACTCATCAGAACCATTATTAGAATCTCTCGAGTTGGTATTTATTTAGTTTGTCGACTTCGACTTCTTTACACAAGTAGCAAAAATATATATATAGGTACAGAATTACTCAGAAATTATATTTTCTTGATGTGGACACAAATGGCAGTGGATTTAGATGGAAGGGATCGCCTTTACTTAAAGGATAGTGGGTTTTTTATATAACGTTGTAGCAGCAACACTCTTTAAATAGGCGGATCCGGCTAGAATTTCTCGAGTGTATAGCTACTTTTTTTACGGATTGATTTGATTTCTTTTTTGTGAATGATGATGCAATACAAGTCAGTCAATATTTGAATCTCCAAGATTCTCCCTTGCTCAGCTCATGTTTCCATCCAAAAAGAGTATAAATATTTAATAATTTGATCAAGATGAATCGGAATCAATGCGCTGCTGCTGATGCTGTTGAAAGGCGAGCTGCTTTGATGACAAGTATATTAGTAGTAGCGTGTGTATCGGGTTATCTGCTATACAGCAACTATCTATGGAATCCTTTTCCATGCAATATTATACTTACAATTGAGGAAGTATTGCGTAATCGCGAGAGAGTCGTCTGATGAGTAAGTTGATCAGTTGGTAGAACTGATCTGATTTATATTTTAAGTAAGTCCATCCATATCAACTTGAGTCGGCAGCACGATAGACAACCAGGAATCAAGATATTTTTCCATATAGATATGTTTATTTATGAAGAAGACTAATCCTGCTCTAATTACAATAACATCAAGTATTTTTTATTATTCCATTCCTAATTCCTAAACTAAGCCCTCTCCTCTTACTTTACTCCTACATATACTCAATTGAACTACCCAGTTATAAGGATTTCTCCTGTACCTTTTTCATCTTTCCGTCAACAATATTTTTGGGTAACAGGGTAACCGTCAATTCCCCCTTGAAACAATTCCCTTGTATCAAAAGCTAGTATGAAAAGGGGGCATGGTTAATGTTGGTGAGTCTAGTCTAGTTAGATATATGACGTAATACAAAAATACGTAATACGAAATTTATATTGTCCACTGTTGAGCTGTAGGTTTTATTGGGCTGGGATTAAGAAAGGCGAATTGTCTCACAGGGAAATTGACCTGGACGCTAGACCCGTGGAATACACAAATGGTGGAATTGTTACACAGCATCATAATATAATATGTAGAGCAAATTAAAATCCTGGACTAGCAATTCATTTTCGTAGTCGCAAAAAAGGCATTTTGTTTTTGGATACGCAGATATTTATAATGGACTCATTTTATTACCAGGAAAATAGGATTCACACAGGTAGTCCAATCTACTTCAATCTGGTTGCCAGACAATGTAAAATAAAATTCTAGCACCTACCTCCTCTTCGCTCAGGGATTTGTAGTACCAAAAAATACGAGCAACGTCTCTCCCTGTACCAATAAAGTGCCTTGCATTGCTTGGTGGTTAGTATAGCCTCTTTTTTGAAGTGCGGACCGCTTTAATAGGGTTATACTCAAAAGTATATAAATTGGATGCAACTAGGTAACTCATTTGCTGCTTCTGCGGTTAGGTTATACGAGCTCCAAAGGTTTGCACCACCACACCATACTTAATTATGCGGTAGGTAACTTTTTTGATTTCATGTCTGCGTGCTCCCCTTGTCATGCATTTCCATAAGCATCATCATCATCAATCGTATACATAAGCAGCGCTTTCCAGCCGAATCCTCCTGCCGCAATCAACAACTTGAGCTCAAAAGGGAAATTTACATGGAAATTTACATACATTTCAATTTAAGCCGCTTCGTCAATTTCCTGATAATATTCAGCGTTGCTGGACTATACGGGATCCCGTAATATAGAATTAGCTATAATTGTAGTAAAACTATTGTAACATGGGCAGTCATTCCGCATCATTTGCAACAGAGTAATAATAATCCTCCCGGATTGTGCCTAGTTCTCGTTTTTACCAATTCCTTCATATTATTATTACATCTAACAATTCTAACAATATGCGCATTCTCTCATTTCTCTCAAAATCAAAATCAGTCCAATTTCTAAGACCTGGTCTGGTACCAAAGCTTTCCCAGACTCTCTCTATCGAAATGAAAATCACGAGGGTTGCCTATATGGAAGGAAAGTGGACACGTCAAACATTTTCCCATGCATGGCTTGACTGCTTATTAGCCTAAAACCCACCTGTACACAATATAAGTAATTGAGGTGCCATGGTAGTAGCCCCATATCGTCCCCAGCAATATCAAGTAAAGGATTCCTTTTTGTCCGAAAATGAGCCCATTAGAAAGCCTACAAAGGTCTACTACAACACAAAAAGCAAAAACTTGTTTTTTGTGCGAGACGGTTCACTGGATATGCCCACCAAAATTAGTGAATGTAGATATGTAATAAATCCACTGTCGCTATTCAAGATCAATTACAAGGTGCAATAGGCACACACATTAGCATTTCTCGCGTGGTGAAGAAGGATGACGGCAATTTCTGGAATATACGACGCGACTCATTCGGGCAGCCTCCCCAACCTCCTGCGTCAAGAAGATGCAACTGGAAACTGGACACCTGCTTTGCCGGATGCTTTCTTCGCCATCCCATTGCTCACCATCATTGTTTTCCTGTGTAAAAAGTCTGAGAAAGACGTATCCGACTGTCATCCATCCTCCGCCCGTCCGTACTAAAACGGCAAGTGGATGTTGTGTGTGACAGAGCGGAAACTATTGTACGACACAGGTATAAATGAGCGGAACCTCGAAAATGTCATTTTTTCATTTGGAAAAAGACTCCTTGGACAATGATTATAATGGACAAGCTATATAGCTTCTTCATGCTTTCATTTCCAAGAAAGAAGAGAATATACTAGTTCGCACGAAAAAAAACCGTCGTCGTCGTTATAAAAGAAATTAGTAGTCTCCTTTCGGAGCATGCATCCCTTTGGTGAAATGAAATGTTTGCTGTTCATTTGTGATTTGAGAAATATTAAAAAGATATATACGTAAGTAGTTGCCTGGTGTAAAATAGTGTAAATTGCTACCTCTAATTCCTGATTTCTGACAAGATATCAAAGATGGGAGTGAGTGGCTGGTGTTGTATAAAAACTTCAAGTGTCACTTCCCAAGACAACCGCACCGCAGTACCTTGTGACAACAAGACAGGCTTAATAAGTGCGGTACAGGACGACGGGACGTACAAGTGATACACTTATTTAAGGTTGGTTGGGTAGGTAGGTATTTATACGAGTCAGTGTAGTACAATATCCTCTGTTCACATTATGTTATCGTATCGTCAATCGCTGGTAAAAGAGTGGTTTCATAGCTACCATACTTCATACCACCTGCACCTGGCAGACTAACATATTATCATCCCACTTCCTTTATTTCTTCCGATAATCGATCCCCTTTAAAATGGGGAGAATTGGGATTGCATATTTGCGAGCTTAAAACCCATAAATTTTCCATCTCTACAAGGACGATGGTGGTGAAGTAGGATGACCGTTGTTAACATAGCCTGCCTACACGACTTCCATTGAATGACTTAAAAACAACAACATATTATTATTATTATGATTATTATACAAAATTACACAATGTCCATTGCAGTGACCATGTCTACCCGAATCCCTCCTGCCCTAAATACTTACAACTTATGAAATATGGTAAAAATAGGACATGCTGAGGTATAGTGAATTTCCTGGTTACGTGAACTGAACTTGCAAGCAACCTTACAAAAAAAAGTAGATCCAATTAGGCTCTCACCATTCTCCCTTCCTTCTTCCACTACACTCGATACTGTGCACTGTTGTTTTCATGAGCAATAATAATGCAAAATAAACCATAGGAAATAAAATAATGTACACAAATAATAATACGTAGAAAAGCTCATAGCCATATTTGTTATTCTGTACAAAATGAGAGATCCGCACATTCGATGGCGAAGGAAAGGTGTTGATTTTCGACCCACAGTTTTAAAACGCTTGACATTTAAAAAAAAGCGTCCATTTCCCGTGGCAACTATCTTACACCTTGATTTATGCCTTGAAAAGTGGGACGACGACGACGCCATTCGGTGTGGAAACCAAATTCGCACTACTTTACTTTAGTCCCCTCAAAAGCAACAGTAAATTCGCAGAGGGAGTATTGTCGGTCATCGTCGTCGTCGTCGCTACCTGAAACCTTATTATGACATTTGCCGTGTCGCTGCGCTGCCGCCTGCGACTTGGCAGGAAGTCCACTGGATTTAGCGAATAGATAGACTACGTAAGTATTCATGTACCTACTTACGTCAAACAACAGGACTTGGACTACTACTCACTCACTGACTGATGCATATAAAATCATACATAAATACATATTAATAATAATAATAATAATATTTCAATATTTCTCGTCTCCATTTGAATACACCGTCGACTGCGACTGGATGAGGATGATGTCGTCGTCGTGACGGCTAATACAATGCACGAGCAGAGAAGACCTGTTTTGGAAATGTCCGTATTTATATAATATAGGGCAAGCCAGTGGTTGTCCTACACAAGACATGATGCCTCCATGGATATGATATGATGATGATGATGGGATACCTATTTGAAATCTCGCGTGAAGAGTTTGATGACAACTACACAGTTCGTTCATGACGCTGACAAAAGCTGTCTGCAAAATATGGAGAAACGGGAATGACTCCGTATTGATCCCAATCTCGCATATTATTATTCAGTTGCAAAAATATAGTACCCTCATCACCTACCAGCCTTCCATTGGGCATTGGTACCTATCTAAATCTAACTTCATTTATCTATGTATATCTACTATCTACATGCCCGTGCGTCGGCTCCAATTTTTTGCCCAAATGATTTATATATTGAACACATTGAATTGAACATGATTCTAAGGATTTTGTTTGGAGGAGTAAGTAGATCATGAATTTCAAACTCCGATAATTTCCCCTGATATGTAGTCACCAATTTGACGACTTTTGGTGTCATTCAAATTCGGACAATAAAAAAGCTCATCCTTTCCTCATGTTTATCAGTCGCCTTGATTGAGAGGATATTATATTCCGATAGTTTCGTCCATTCCATATCCCACAATTGCATATTTCGCATTTATAAAAACCTACGGCCGATGAATTGCGTAGCACAAGGTTGACCGACGACACGTTTATTGAAATTATTTTTAAAATAAACCTCATCATTATTTTGTCAGTAGGTATACGAGGCAAGATGCGGACGAGCTCTGTCCTAAATTAAACATCAATTCCTAGTAGCATTTTCATGGAGAGTATCATCGTAATAATAATAATGATAATACTACATAACACCAGCCGGCATGCGACAGTCCTGATTTTTACTGAAAAATTGGAACACGGCTTGTATTCCATATCAATTCCGTTTGTCGAAAATCTCATTTTTTTGCTTTTACAAAAAACTCAAGTTGCAAATTAGCATGGTAGCTTAAATCCCAATTTGTGCTTTTAATAGCGCCACACTTCCGGTTACGTAAATAGGAAAAATCTCGCGCGTGGGATAAGGTCTAGACTCGCGGTTTCCGGTATCCCAGGAAGCGATTTACGAGCTATCTGACATGAGTGACCCCCACACCCAATCCAAAATCCTATTCCTATCCTAGTCAAATTCCGTGTCGCACTTTGTAAAAGTCTGTACCGTAGAAGATTCCTAGAAATCAGAGATGTGAGGTATCCAGTAACAGTAGTAAGTAACTAATAATGCAAACGTCTTTTTTTTAATGACACATCCATTCGAATATGCCGGAGTGCTCCCCCTTTTTGCAACCTGTCAGAAAACATACTAACGTTTTAATGGTAATTCTTAGGAACTCGGTTTCCTCGCGAACGAGAAGCCCTAACATTTCGCGGAGACCATCTGCCCACTCAAATGAAGTGAAAGCGTATAATATATCAATATACGAATGTATAGGTATGTAATGTAGTATATCATTTATGTACAAAAAGTCAAATACTATAATATAACCTTTCCGAATTACTGCACACCTGGCAGGAAGTAAACAAGTTATGCCATGCCAAGTTCATTTTTCAACGGTTTTTGATACTTCATCATGACAGAAAAAGCCTATCTCACGACGGACGACGACGACGATGATTATGTGGGCTGTCATTAGCATTTCTCATATGTACCTAAAAAATCCTCATGTCATCCGAACCGAATTTCCGTCCATCATCGTCCAAAAAATATAAAATTGTTACCATTTTCTTGTGATAGGAATCAACCATGAAGAGCATGTTTAATATTGCCTGCCTGACATGACATGCATCAAAACTGTGAGCGTTTTCTTAATATGACATTGACAATTTCACGGAGAGTAGTAGGAAAGGAAATGGGAAACTGAGAGAGAAGAGTTGGGCAGGGACACTTGGATGGATGGAATCCTGTTGTAATATTCAACTTACTCGTATCGAACTAACTGCGGAATGGAAGCCGCCGCCGCCGGTTGACCTGTTGAGTCATTGTAGAAGGTGGTGGAGGTGTTGGTGGTGGAAGAAGCCAACTGTGGAGGCGAATACACACTTGGCACAACATGCGGTTGTTGGTGATGATGCGGATATGAGTTTGGACCACTACTGTACAAGTAGTCCGAGCCGCCTTGACTGTGACCACCACCGTGTGTCACAACGTAAGGACCCAGCTCTTGAACGCTAATATTCATCATTTTATTTTAATTGTATCCCGTTCCACAGTTCAAAAGTCCGATCAGTTTCATTCTAAAAATGCCAACCTCTTCTTCTGGTGCAAAAACAAGCACAGGATATATTTCATTGTCGGTATGAATGATCCCTCCGGCCAAGTTCGTTGCTTCTTAATAATTCTTCCTCAAATAAAAAGAAACTTTTTTTTACTTTCGTTGGCAGAACAGAGACGGATTTGACACAAGAAAAGCTTCTTACTTATAACTCCCTCCCACAGTTTTATACCCTGACTTGATACGCTAATATATGAATTTATATATGAATTCTGGCTCTGTTGGGTATAGAACAAGTAGGTAAAGTCACAAGAATTTCTTTAATTTCACGAGAAAACTTGGTACACTTGGGAAGAGGGCTAGAGGTTCCTTTTCAAATCCTTCCTCAAGGACTCCATACACACATAGCAGGTAGGTAGGAATATAAACTTACTAAATTGGCACTTTTAAAACATAGCGAGTGAGTGTATATATCGTGGAAAAAACATTTGTTGGTAGACCAGAAAGTAGTAGTAGGAATAGGAATGCACACTTGTTTTGGGACAAATACTTAATTCTCAACTTGTTCAGGTTCATAAATAATATTAGTATTTTATTTTCCACTTGTTGTCAAGTTTAATTAAATTGTATTCAACCCTCAGGGTTCGCCCCTACTACTTCACCACCATTGGGAAACGGTACCAAAAACCGGGTTACACCGCACAAACACACGCACCACCCTCCCTACCTGGGCGCAATCATGACTCAATAATAGTTGCTTTTGCGACACAACCAGTCCCACTTTCCCCGCATTCAATACAACGCGTACAAGAACAACGTTATTCAGAACTGTAGCCCTTCTTCCAGCTCTTAAATTCCATCCTCAAGTAAGTATTAGCGCATCAAGTCATTCCCCCACCTGGATGGAGGCACGCACGTGGAAAGAAAAAAATGTGAATGTCAAAAACTCCAGTTTTGGAGAGCACAACTCAATCTCATGGCACGACGACGACGAACCGCAATACATGAATGAACGAAGAAAGAACATGTGAACAAGAGGCTAAAACAACTTCATCCCTTTGACAATGCTGACTGACGGCATTTTTGGATTTCTTTTACAACAACATATTAATAATAATGGAGCGAACAAAGGATTTTCTCGGCAGACTCATCAGACAAAAACTACTCAGACTGCTTTTATATTTGACAAGAGGAGAGGCTTTCTTTGAGTTTGATGATTCTCCCGTTAAAAAGACTATCATGTAACACAACATACGTAAGTAGTAATAATAATGTTAATAATAATGGCAGGTACTGAAGAAAAAAACTTGGAGTATTTCGCAGAATCCGACTTTGGAATATATTTATATAGATTTCAAATATGTATATATAATATTATGTATTTTTAGTGTAAAAAGCTGAAGGTGGAAAGCTGAATGAGAGAAAGGGTTTTGTATTGTGTTGTTAGTTGGCGTTTCCCGTGACTTTTGTAATATATATATATTATGGAAAAGTGGTTAACGTGTTTTGCAAGTGGTTGCTGATGATTGATTTGTACATAAAAGCGAGAAAGAGAGAGAGTGTGTGTGTGTGAGGAAGAGTGAGACAGAGCGAGAGAGAAAGAGAGAGAGAAGAGAGAGAGGAGCCCAAGCTCAAATGACTTTCTCCGATGACTCTTTCATGCCGACTGTGGGAGCCAGGAACTGAGTTGAACAGGTAAGTTACAGAAGATTGAGGGGGGGTGTGCAAGCAAGCACTGAGCTGGCAATCTCTCTTCTCGCTCACCACGACTCTCTATATCCAGACAGAGAGAGCTCAGGCTTCACTCTTTATATAGTCCACTAACTATTGCTCCTCCACTCCATCCATCCATCCATCCATCCATCCACCATATTATATATGTTTTCTCTACTTGGATCTTGGATTGCATGGTGGACTGATATGAAATGAAATGATGAAGCAGCAGTGTGTTGGTAAATCACATAGCCAACCTGTGACCTGGCCCACCACTGAATACACATATATTATTTTATTTTATTCCACAGGCTTCAGCTAAACTATTTCCTCGTAAATATCGTTGAGGTAACTCTTTTTCTTCCTAAAGCCTCTTTTCTTCCACTTTTTAACGAATGATGAGTCCATGTGGAGTGCATTATATACTACCACAGCAAGAACAGCATGGCATACGTATTTACAAATTTATGAGGTGATGGTGGTGCTGATTGGGATTGGGACGGTGATGATGAGAAAGGATTCCAATAATTCCAAAACATGGTTAATATTATGCTTCCTCCTCCTATTATTGCATTACTTTAAAAGGGTATCTGAATGTCTCGTCTAAATGTACGTACTTACCTACGTTGCTATGTATTTTATTGCTATATACCGTGGAGTGAGCGAGGCAGGATGGATGGCGGAGAGGCGTGTAGTATTTTTCCATTCGGAAAGGGATTTCATTTCATCATGTTTACAAGCAGAAAACATGTCCTGTAGTACTAGAGGAATATTATATATGTGTTAGCATATGTATATGGACTTAAAACTACGACTTTGAGTATCGATTCCGTGGTCAATTGGGAGATTGACATTTAATTATGCCATCCGGATGAAGTGGTGGCCGCGTTAACGGCAACGGCCGAAGTGGACCACCAGCTTGAAAATTATGGCGATTTTTCCTTTACACAACGTATCCATAATAGCATATTATTATGTGCCTGTGTGCCTGCTCGTCTCTGGATATTAGGTCGGCTTTTTGGCAGGCAGAATTGAACTTTTACTGGTATTTTAGCTAAGTTTCTTGCGCTGTACAATACGCTACTACGCGTTTTACGATGAGTTTCCCCAATGCGGCCCTCTTGTCACTTTAAAGGATTAAAAATCGTAATTAGATGATATTACTATGTATCAAAGTAAATTTTATCATTGCGCAAATTGGAAAAAGTTGTTGCTTCAACTTTTACGAGATAAATGGGATGTCAACAAAAAGTGACTTATTATACCACAATAATTACAATTATACAACAAGTGACGATTAAACACGAATGTGGAGTACTTATGGACTTACGGAAGTGTCCAATTTGTACAACTACATACATACAACAGATCTATCTGCCCAGACTCATATTTTTATTCTTCAACAAACATGCCATGCAGCCTGGAGTTTTGAAGAGCCACGACGGGGCGATTTGCAAACGCCAGATGTCCACTACTGGTGTAGGAATGATGATGACAGACAACCTGACAATAAATCAACCGAACCTTGAACCCTAACCCCCACAAATTTAGTGGTTATATATTACCCAGTTTTACTAAGGCGAGAACTCGAGAAAGAATTACTGAATGGATCATGGATCGTGTCGCGTCTTAGAGAATCCTGGGAGATCAAGTGCTGCTGCGCAACTTGATATGACACAAGTTTGGTCGGTCAGACTGATGTGAGGGCTTAACGTTGACTGTACGACGCCCTTCATTTCAAACATGGTTGTTGTTGTCACTGTCACCAATTCTTCAAGAGTAATCCAAAAGGCCTCCAGCTCAGCTCTATCAAAATGGCCTGACGATTTTCTTGTGCAACTACTTTTTGTTTCCCGGAACCTGGAAGCCGGTGGTAGCAGTTCCAAATTTATGCATATAGTAAACCCGACTTCTCCTCTCTCTCTCTCTCCTTTGCTAAACTACATCCATTGAACAATGAATGTTTTATTATTATTACCTATGCAATGTAGAGTCAGTGTATCCAGCCTGTTTTCCTACTATCCGCAAAGAAAGTATAACGTAACGTATAATGTAATACATATATGAGCTAGGAAAACAGCATAATAATATAGCTTTAGGAAGTGAAAAAGGAAGCAGTTTTTGTTTCCTTTGTTTGACGTTGAGTAAAGATCCTCAAGGAATATTTATGCAAGTCTGGACAACTTTATTGCAAAAAGGATTTGATATTTGTATAAACTGACAAGGAAATGCATGCTGATGTCAGTCAGGTACACCTACACACCTTCTTGACTAATGAAGTGTATGTGGTAACGTTGCGTTGGAGCAAAAATGTGCTGAAAATTATAAAATGCTGAAATCCATAATATTAAGTTTATAAAAATATTATAGAACCTTAACAGCTAGTGCATTTCAATAGATTCAATTTGTTTAATGAAATATAATTCCAACTACTTGGTTTGTAAAGGTACGGCTGACATCAGAGAGCGTTTCCTTGTGAGTGAGTCATCATGGTTCTTAAAATAGAGTCGCTTTAAATCGCCAATGCGCTTGCACCTTGCCTATTACTTTACAGCCTCCATTTAATTTATTTCGCATTTCCAAGTGCTTCTTGCCCGAAATTTCAACTAATTTCACAAACTCTGGAGCTAACGACGTACGGCTTCTGCCGAATTCTCCACGGACGTAACGTAAGTCAGTCTGATCAGGGCTTTCTGGTTTCAGCGTGTGTGTGGGTGGGTTTACTTTTACTTAATTCCTTCCAGAAGCATTATTTATGTCGTCTGACTATGAGGAGAATGAGTGAGCCATCTTCATCAGTCTTGAGGTTTCCAGACAAAACCGCAGGGTTGCACGCGCTAAACCCAGACTAATCCAGCAAGAGGAAATTGCAACCATTCCAAATATGATGATATATGACGATTTAGGTAGCCAATAAGACAATAGGTAATTTAGTAGCATCTGCATCTCTACCTACTTATTAGTGGCCAATGTCTGGCGACATTTCTTCGAAATCCTTCACTTGCCAAATTGTAAACACGGACTGCACAGTTATTTACAGTTTTAACTCCTCCAAATAATAAATACATGTTTTTGTTGTGAATACGAAATGTAGGAAGGAGAATAATAAAGTAAAATAAAGTAAGATAAAACCTTTGAGTGCAACGCATTATATTATTTACCTCTGAGTTTTATATTATTGATGAAACCCATATGCATACAATGTCTAACAAGGTGAAGAGCTTACATTTTAAGCCTCGGGAAAAAAGTAAACCAATTTCCAAGGAAAGTGGATAAGTCCACCAGAGAAACCGAAATGTGGGACTCATTTTTTCTCTAAAAATAAGGTTATTATGGGGGTATATATGGGGTAGTATAATAGTGAGTTTGCAATAACAGTCATAATTAATTGACCATGTATTATTATTATTTTAATTAAGTAGATTTTACGGAACCAAGATGTTGGTGGCTATAACGTAATTTTTTTGTGTAGATAAACTACATATTGTTGTGAAAGATGAAAGATGTCAGTACACAGGAGAGTCAGTCTGAGTCCAGTCCAGTAATATGAATCCACCATGGTCGTGCGTATGCAGAATGGACGATGAAGCAGGCACACATACAACATGCAAAATGAATGCACATTTTTTATTTATTTGAATTTGTACATTTCAAACAAGAACAAGCTTTGGGAAGACATTTGATCCCATTTGCTTTGATGTACCCAAAAAGGGGAAAAACTGAACGAAAGTCATAAACGAGTCACTGGCTTTTATAGTCTTACGAAATAATGTGACAAAATATGAATAAAATGAGATTAACTGATTTTATATTCTAAAAATGTGAAATGTTCGTTCTGATTCCATATTTCTTTGCTTTTCTTCAGAACATCAAGCATGTACGTACTCGACTCGTCTTTTTACATGTTTTGCGTAGCCAAAAAAATAAAAATAAAAGTACGAGGTGAAAGTATCCAGAAAGTAGGCGAATATTCTTTACTACGAACCCCCCCCTCCCTACCTCCTCCTCTTGCCCAAGTTATACAATCCTCAAGGGATTGACTTTACGTTAAAAAAAAATGAGAAAAAGGGATTTTTTTTTGGAATGTATTCAACATCGGAAGGCTCGACATATTTATAGTACGGAAAGGTGATTCTTTACTTTAAGAAAATGAAAATATTTGCGTCTGATTTTTCCTTTGTCAGCAGCAGTTCCTCAAACTGGTTATAGATAGATAGGCAGATATACGTGTGGGGAATGTTGTTGGCATCAAAAATATTTACTCAAAGAAATTAATTTTTTGTACATTATAAATTATAATACGCTGTTAGCAAAAAACGCAACGACACGAGCGGCTGTTGTTTCGCAATCGACTGGCTCGTGGCAGTCGTTTGTGGCTCCTACTTCTTGATAAAAAAAAAGGTTTTACAGAAAAAACAAGAGGAAAAAGACTGGGGGATCAGATAAAGATCATCTAGGTAGTCCAGGTGGTACACGTACAACATACCTGCCAACCTGTAAAAAAATACTTCGTGGAAATCACTTCAGAAATAACAACAGAGCAGAGCCCTCATTCTCATTCTGTGAATGATCCGCGGCGCCTCAACCATGGTTGGAATTTCTGGAAAGCTGAACTGAACAAAACCGAGGATAATAATAATTACCTCGCCATATATGTATTACGACATTTTCATACAACTCATCGTCAATCTCGTCGTGACCTTTCACAAATTCGCAGCAAGACTTCAAGAGAAATGATAAGTCCGCAGGCGAAGGTAAGGTACATTCTCATATTCTCATCACATGTTGCTTGAAAGATGTGTGTATAATTAAAAAATAAAAATGACTGTCGGCCAATTTCATTTCGATAACGACGCGAGACCTTCTTATTTACTTACCTACAAACTTGCAATAATAAGGTGCAACATATTATTTGCCTCGTCGTCGGCATTTATTCGTACATTGTGAGTGACTATATGGAGAAAATTTTATTGATCCCAGAATGCTTTAATAATTAAACGAGGCTGGTGGCTTATGAAACATTAGATTTTTTATTATTTAAATCCTCCTGCATACATTTCATCATGTCCACACATTCTTGGCACGTACTTTGAATGTTCCCCTAACTAACACAAACAAACTATGTAGAGGTAGATCAAATAATTTATGGTCAAGTATCGCATTGATCCAGACCAATTCATAAGTAATTATTAATATATATATGTATATCCATTTACTATTTTTCAAGTGGGTTTAGAGAGGATGGTTTTTTTGGTCAATGGTTTTGTATTTGCATAATAAAAACACTACTACATTTCGTGCAATATCAACATATGAAAGAACGGTTGGTTGTGGCATAATTAATTTATAGCGCTATAATACTAGCGCTATATTTATTTTATTAGCCTATACATACAAACTTTAAATTGGAATAATATTTACTTTTCAGAGAGCCTCTTAACGGGATCGTGAGCCCTTGCCTTGCTTTTATCAAGTTAAAAGCAAGCAGCATATTATTACATATAGTATAGTTTGTTATTGGAATGACTGGATTTCTTAAATCAATTCATGAATGTGTAGTAGTGTAAGCAGGTTTTTTTTCGATCTGCAGTTATATAATGCACGAGAGGAGCACACGTAACATATATAGATATCAACTCGAAACATTATAAATATGAAATGGACGCGTGTGTGATGTGAGAAAATAAAAGCTCCTTCTTGAGTAAAACCCTTCGGAGGAGGACTAGGAGGATCAAACACATGCACAACAACAGCACCATAATAACGTGGCTCAAGTTGTGTAACTGCTGGAGTTGTCCCTGAACAAAAAAAATATATCGATTCATGGACATATCCTTTTCCTCCTCCTCCTCCTTCTAGTCCAACTTTTTATATGAATAGGAGAAAACTACTTATTAAACATTTATATGCGTCAACACAACTCATCGTATCATAATATATATAAGCCTATATATATATAAAGTGTTTTCTAACAGGAATATACAAACGTGGAAAAAAATCCCATTTTGGTCATCCCGGAAAAAGAGATGATTTTGAACAGGATAACATGGTGGATGGAATGGGCAGGAAACAAGTGGTTCCAGCTAATCCTCCTCCATCCTCGAAAATCATTAAATTGTCAAATCCCTTACGTCACGTGTCGTCGGTTCGGTATTACTGGAACGTGCTGATGATGACATACTGACTCACAATTGAAATCAGGAAGCCATCATTATGGTCACTCATATCATCCCCATTATTGCTGCGTGCAACTGATGATGTTAACGTTGAATATGAACTAGGGCCCTTCGGGAAGTCAAATTCCAAGGAATCATAGTATTCCCGTTTCTTTTAGTTTTATTGACCTTTGGTTCCCTTTTGCTGTTTGAGATTTGGGGAAACGCATTTACCCAAATTACTACGTTCCCGTCACACACCGAGACATATGGGACATTAATACCCTGCTGCTGGTTAATTGCTACAGCTCTACTACAACACACCTTTACGTTCATTAGCGCGTCCGCAATTAAATGACATGAAAAGCGAGAATCCTTTGCTTGGAAGGACATTCTTCAATTAAAAAAACTAACAGTCCTTTCATAATATTCAAGACGAAATGTAAATTCACGAAATAATATCCCAAATTGGCATAGTATAACTTGAAACCGATATTTGCCAGGAATATATATACTTTTCTATATTTATCTTGTCATGCACAAACTATTAGATATGTATTTATTCCGTGACATACGTACGTGCAAGGGTACTATTATTACTGCGTAACCTGGGAAAGCTGGCTTGAGAGATGAATCGATCCGCAGAAAAAAGGTTGAAATAAGACGCACAATAATATGTATAATATTCAGTTTTATCATATTATTTTGTACATATAAATACTGTCAAAGCTGATCATCATCGGGAGCTTTAAGCTGGAAGTTGCGCATCGGCCGGACTGCACTAAAAAGTACTGATGATGACTGATTAATATCTTATCTTTCTTGAAAATCTTGAAAGCTGTGGATGCTACGTTGCTACTAGAGCCTCTACTTTGTAATTAGAATTTTTACAAACGCATAAGATATATATCTTTCGCATCTTATGTTCCGCATAAAATACAGCATAATCAAGCCCCTTCCACTTGATGCGTGTACACAAAGTGCGCGGTGGGTTTTTTAGCATGTCGTGTACAAACACAAACCGCAGTCCGCTCCGCACGCACCTAGAAGTCAATTTTGTCACCATTAATTATTGCGCGTGTAACAGCGCGCTTACACGCGTTTACGTGTACGTATCTGAGACCCAGAATATCATAGTATTTGAAGGAGAATATATGTATTATGTATGTATTTTGTTGATTTGATCTATTGCTCAACATGCTGATTTTAATACCTTTTTCCTTTGATGCCACTTTACGTAAGAAGTAACATGAGTGAATTTATCGATTTTCTTGAAAAACAGTAGTTCCGCTGCCACCTGCCTATTAAAACGTGCTTATACAACAGCAACAACAACTTCAGAGAAACAGGGGAACAGAGAAAACGATTTCCTATTGGAAACTGATACCAGACCAGACGGTAATCACGACGATCACGAGATATACATAGAATGTATAGTACCGAAGATATGGGAATCCATGCGTCACAGCCCTGCAGTACGACAGGTAATTATGCAAATGATGCTGTCTTGTGGGTTTTTATTAATTTAAATGGTCGTATATATACGTATGTATGTGTATTAGTGTAATATGTACATGTATATACTTACGTTGCGTATTATATTGCATAAAAACGTCTTTGCAGGGTTAACTTCTGATTTAAAAGAACTTCTCGTGCAACCGAACGGACTCAGGAATAATGGCTACGACACATTAACCTGCAAATACTGTATTTTTTGCACATTTCTAACCTCACAGTCAGCAATTCTCCTCGAAATGCACTGTTTCTCCTGAATCTGGTCAACGACGGAAGCAGGCAAAAGTTTCTGACAAAATATCAATGTCGTCGTGTACGTACGTATGGTGACATTAGCGTTAAAGTTGTTTTGAAATAATTGCATACAAGCAAGATGAGCTGTCTTTACAATTAGTGATCTATGAAATAGTACAGCAAGTGATGATATTGATATAATGATACCGTCAAATGGAGTAAGAAACAGATAGACTTCACATCACACGTCACCCGTGAAATGAGTGCCGCGTGAATGTAAAATTTATGAGGAAGCGTGCGCCGTCGTGTGCCATTCATTCGGCCTCGTATTTGCCTATTCGTGATGACACTGAAACTGGGTTTATTATTAATTATACCTACACCGGGAACCTCAGCTTTGCAGTAGTCCCAAGCTTAATACCAGATCAAGCAAGCAAGCAAAACTATACGTGTCGTAGTATACCTAATATGCTTTCGAATAAATTTCCTTTAGATCCATTGCTCACCATAATCATGAATGCCCTGCCTGAGCATGTGTGTAGCAGTGATTTGATTTGACAACTATTGTGGTTTGGTGGAAGACAAACATTTCTGTATTGAGTAGGTAACAATTAATAAAGTACACTGCGGGTAGCCTCGTTGACGAATATATTGCTTTGCCTTATTTAATTCATCATAAAAACCCGGGTCATATCGGATAAAATGCTTTTTTGCCTCCGAAACGCCCAGATTTGTGTCTTGCTTAACATTCATGTGTAGGTTCGTATATGCTGAATAATAATGCAATGAATTTACCCATTTAGCTCGCATAGTAGTACAGAGCAGTATAATATACATATATTATTATGCAACTGTGCTATAGATCAAAATAAGTAATTTTCATGGTGCATAAAAGCCTGTTTTGAAAGACAAATGATAAATTTCTCCTTACCCGTCATAGGGATCATGAATTCTGGATGAGCTCCCCTTCCCCCTCTTCTTTCCAGGTTTTTGACTCCGACTAAATCTCATGATGATGATCTTAATGAGTATCTCACTTTATTGCTCCAAAAGTTAAAAATCGAAGAAGGATGCAGGTAGAAGTTCAGCTCTGATATATTTATTTATTTATAGCTCTTTCTTGAGTTAACACTTTTTCATTAGTGTGCCGAGCTAATTAAGTTAATTTTTTTAGCATTTCCCTTTATGCTATAGGAAAATACGACTCTCTGTTCTTATGAAATTGCTGAATATCCACTCATCGTCAGTCACGTCAACACAGCAACAAAGTGTTATTTCTCATTCACTTCAAACTCAAATATTTCAGACAAAATTATTGTTTTGATCTTTAATGGAGTGGAGTGGGGTAGTTTGTAGTTTCACAGGGCTATATATTATATAACACACCCGACAAAGTCAATATATAGCAATTCGAGCTCTGTCGTTGGAAGAACGTGATTGATTGATTGATTAAACAGACATACGAGAGTAGTGTGTATTTTGTAAACTTGCTAATCGCTATAATATTATATATAATAGTCTGTTCTGTGTGCACTAGTGGTTTCTCGTTGTTCTTGATCACTTCCAGTCTATACAGTAATGAATGAATGAATGAATGCGCTATTTGTTCTAGGAACTATACAGAGGAATCCTCCTCCAATTAATCAACTACGAAAGTTGATATTGTTGACTACACAGAATTATATTATTTTGTAATTATATTCCCAGTTTCAGCGAGCCAGCATGCAGTTGTAGTCACAATTTAATTGTCTCGTGACGAATCTTGGGACGTCTGTATGTAGTCTACCAAGTTAATTTTAATGTTTTGTGCTGTGTGCTACTGTGCAACCTAGCCAAAATTAATGAACGTAATAATATAAACCATTGCCGATAATCTTATGGAGATATTAAGTATTTATACGACCATTGGTTTTGCCTGATGATGTGAAACTAAGCATCCAAGCAATCTGTCAGTTCATTCATTGATTTCGGGAATGTGGATTCCTGTAATTTTTGTATTTTAGGAATTGATAGGTAGGCGCCTGACCAGCGTGATATGATGACTCAAGAACCTGGTTTTTGTGCTCTCTCAGTCAGATAAACCAAGTTTGAGACAATTGGGGCAGTCTATTCATTTATTTATTTTTGGCGATCCTTATTCAGTAAAATATTTAAAATAGTTGTTATTAGTTAGAAAGCTAGCACGTTGTGCACAATGTAGCCTGTTACGTATGTATTATATTGTGAGTGAGACGCTGACTGATGCAAATATTGAATAACTCTGTAAGTTAAAAGGATGTGTAATTAAACCGGTCTGAACTAAAACAATTGGTCGTCGTGCTTCAGAGCTCTTTTAAATCTGGAAGGGAGCTTTGCTTTGTTCAGCACACACAAAATGAAAATCCTTAAGCCAGCGACAAAACAGGCGAATTAGCACCCACACAGAAAAACCACTGGAAAGAAGAAATGGTGTATAGATAGAGGTAGAGATTGCTTCATCTTCCGCGTACGACCGTTTCCGGTAAAAGGCAAAGAAATCCTGCCGTAAACTCTGTAATTATCCTGCTGCGTAATGTGCTAAGCATGCCGAGAACGGCGGCGACGGATGAGCACGTTCCATTTATCTCCCCCAAAGTACTTATTTCCAAAGTACATCTCTACTGCGCTCTGCTTAAATCCCGTCGTCGACGTCGTCGGAACTTGCTCCGTCCCTACCCCTTTCTCTCGCAATCTGATGTTTTCTCCACCGCAATCTTAGCAAACAACAGACAGACAGGCAAGAGCTGTTATTCCTCTCCTCCTAATTAATAATGTTTTGGACAGGGGATAATAACAACACATTTATTATATTCTATCCGTCGTCCGTCCTTCCTTCGTCGTACATGATGATGTATAGTCTAATAGGAACTGTTGTTGTGAGACTACTTGAAAAGAGATTATAAAAATAATATCCCTCGAACTGTGTGGTACATGTTACGTGAGCTTTTGGATTGTGAGCAGGAAAAAAGCAATCACGTTATAGCTATTAAAGAGCCTCCCGAGGAATGTTGTTGTTTGACAGACGACGGGTGAAATAGTCTGCTGGAAAACAAGGATGTATATAATGATACACTAGTGAAATACTTGTTATGAAAGAAAGGGATTTTTCTCTGGTTTTTTTTGTTATCGTCGTGCGTACGGAGAAAGAGAGAGAGAGAGAGGAGAAACAGGGCACACGGGAAACATCAAGTTGTAAAGAGATGGACTGACGACGAGGAGAAAGGCATCAAGTATGTAAGTAAGTAAGTAAGTAAGAAGGAGCTGAGTTGAGTGCAACGTGGATCGGTGTGGATCCAGAGTTGAGAGCGACCTTGTACATGTCTCTCTCTCTCTCTCTCTCTCTCTCTCTCTCGCCCTCCCTCCATTGTATCCTATATATTACCTTACCTTGCTTTATGGCTTTTACGATGAAAGTACAACGAAAAATCCAACTTTTCTGTTCTCTCCATGGAAAGCATATGGCGACTATTGTGAAAGAAGAAGTCTTCTTGATTACTTATTTACATTGTCCGGAGGAGTAGTAGGAGGCTTGTCTACAATACTTTACCTGACTGGCAGCAGCAATCCTCTCTACATTTTTGTGTGGTACGTACGGCACGAGGAGCGTGCCAAATCCTACTGGCATACGAATATTATGTTTGATTATCAACTCCTAAGAGTCCCGTTTGATGAAGTTCTTACTCCTATTTTGATGTAAGCTACGTAGTTTAAATTAAAGAAATACCAAGTACAGCTTTTTGACGAGTTAGGATCGATGGTAATAATATCTGTATTTAAATTGTTTCTGTACTCATTATTATTAGAATTTGACCACAAATTCGCATATAAGAATCGTTATGCGAGATTATGTAAAAAAGGTTTATATTTCCATTTAATTTTTCAATCTGTCTACCTAAATGTTGGGCTCCACAATATGCATCTCTCTGTAATTAATTAGGGACACACAACTGGGTGCAGGTAATCTACATCGACACCTGCAATCGGTATGCAAAACATACGTGAACGGAAACATTATTTGCATTATGTATATTATTTAGCTGGAATATTATATAGATTCCAAAGATGTCCAGTGCTAGCGGGGGAAGCCACACCTAATATGGAATTACTTATAATATTGTGAAAGCTATGGATACTGTTTGTGTTCCCCGTAGCTTTCCCCGTGGATCACAGTGTGATACAACAACACGTTACGCGTAACATATCAATCCTGTAGGGCAACTTTGATCCTTGCATGTGCGCTCAGGCCAGCACAAATTCCTTGTTACCTTATTGACTGAAGGTACAACACTGGAAATAAACCGGCAGCTCAGGTAAAAACCGGATGCTCATCCAGGAATAGGCAAGCATACAAAACAAGTTGGTTGAGCTAATAAAGGTACGTACACTAACTCGCTACATCATTCCCGACTCTGTTGAAACAGCCAATGCAAAATGCAATAATGCAATGTTGTAAAAGTGTAAAATCAAACGTATTTGACTTTGATCAATAAATAACGATATAACAATACATTATTATTATTCTGCTACAGTTAGTCGTCATTTTCAAAAATCCAAGTAATGATTATCACACAATTGTCAAGCAAAAACCGCTGCAATCTCATCGCAATTAATCATATCTTCAGTTTCTTCTGAAGGCGACGACGGTGAAAGTCGAATTAATAACTTTCAAAGAAAGTCATATCCTGTGTTTAAATACTTATATAACACATAATATGAGGTGTTCTGTGGTAGCTGTCAATGGTTTTCTGACGAATCATGATGACGACAAACAGTTGACAGGACGACAGACCAACAAGCCAACTCCTCACGAAACTTGCATAACCTATATTATATGATGGACTCTACCGTTACGCAGGTTAGTCTCTGTCTGTCTAGGTATGTGCATAAATAAAAAATATCTATTACGACGACGACGGAAAGCCTGAAAGCCAGTTCCCGTTCGTTCCCATGGCCCGATATGATGTTATGCAGTAGTAGCGTTGTAGGTACAAAAGTAAAAGGGGACTGGAGAAAGCACTCACTTTTAGCTATACACATGTCACGACGTCACGTACTTTATTCAATACTTATGTGATGATGTAAGTAAAGTCAGCAGAAGCACGATTTCTCTTTCGAATATGTCGTCAACACTCAAATTTCTACATGAACAGTTTGATTCACTCACTCTTATTCAGCACGACATAATGCCCCTTTTGGATAAAGAGACTTGGAACTCGTTTACCTATATCTATATGTATTGGGAGAATTGAATTGACTTTTATTCTTTCGTTGCCATAATGGAAGCTATGAAACTTGACACTGGAATCATGAATCATAGTACTGGCTATGTATTATATGAACTCGTAGGATTTGTGCAGGAAGAGCAGATAAAGTTGTTATTGGAAAGCAATTTGTAAGTCAAGGCGAGTCAAAATGGGATCTCCATAGGGTCAATTTGTAAATCTCTGGAATCAGATCAAGTCTCAAGTTGAGTATTGCCAGCAGTATGAACAAAAAGCCAGGAGGACATTCGTTTAAGCGAATTTGTTGCTAAAGATGAAATGAAGGAGACGCCAGGGACTCCCGTATAGCTGCCTTGACAAATCCTGGAACGACCGTTCTTATGAACTGTTCCTGTTCTTATTGTATTTTTTATTATTTAATTTGAAATTTGAACCCAGCAAAATACTAATACGACACGAGGGACCTGATGATATTAAGTTGTACTACGTCATCTCTACTCTAAAATTGAAATCCCTTATTCTCGAATAAGGACTACCAGGATTAATTCAGCGATTATGGTAAACGAATGGGTATGTATAGCCACGGCGGAATGAGAATTAGATAACATTTTTTGCATCGAAAATAAAACCGAGCAGAACTACTTATATACTTAGTTATTATTTTATGGTAACTGTAAACAAAATAAAATCTGCAATTCTTTTAATATGTCCTCCATTGTGGGTATAAGTAGTTACAGTTGCAATGCTATTCTTACCTAGAATAAACAAAGGACGAAATGAGCCAAACTAATTACTAATTTTGTAATATTGTAAGAAGAAGACCCATTCAATTCAGTCACCCGCTTTGCAAATCTGCTAGCATCATGGCCTCAATACATATATGCGTAATATAGGACTTTATACTATACCTTCCCTTCGACGTCTACCGAAAGGCTTGATAATATTGATGATGATGATGATATAATGATATTGTTTTGTATATTTTTATAACATTGCATACAATAGGGATTAGCAGCACAGATGAGAAGAAAAGAGGAAAAACATTTTTGCTTTTGTGAGAAGATTAGAAGCTGAAACTAGTAAAAATGTGAATAGGGAGGAGGAGGTATGAGTAGTTCCCTGCGTCAGCAACTCCATGTGAAGCAAGTGAAACTTTGGGAGATTATAGAACATACAGCGTATATTGATAAAAATAGTAATTGCTTCGATTCTAAATCCTTAAAAAAACGCATAAATGAATGGTTTTGTTTCTAGAATGTAAATATATTCTACTGAAATTGCTGAAAAAATGTCTGGAATCCTGACACCAGTAAAATATAATAATTTTGTTACTCTACTTGATGCATCAGCCAGAATCTAACTTATCGAACGAATTCGTTAAAATAAATGAGACTTATTGAAGTGGTTTACAAAAAAAAAAAATGAACGGGAGAAAGTAGTAGTTTTGTTTTTGCGTATTCAGTATAATTCTTGGATTGCCTGCCCAAAAAACTGTATGGGAAATGTGTGCTTTTTGTCTTCCACCAGCATTTCAATTTCAACACATATTTCAGACAAAGCTGTGTGTACATACATGTAGATAATCCCTAATATCCAAGCCAGATACATTGTAAATGTAATAATTACATACTTCGTAGTATGTAATTATTACAGAAGCCTCAAGCCTCAAGTACTCAGAAGCCGGAAGGATTAAGAAAGAAAATATTGGTATTGAGTCACTGTTTCTATTGGAATTTCGCGATGATGATGGCTTGCTGATGATTGCCGATTCCACTAGAAGAGCCAATAAAAAAAATCATATCTTGCAATATTGATCCTACATATAGGGATAACGCCATTTGTGGTTACAAAAAAAAATTGAAGATTCTAAAAAACCTTGAGACAACCATTATTTCATTGAAACCTAACAACTCTACATTAATTACGATACTTGTCAATCCAAAACTCTCTTCGTTCGTGACCGTGCGTGGTTTCCGGTTTATATATTGGCATACATATTATGCATTATATACTTATTTTTTCATGTCATGAAATGAAGAAATGGCATAATATGTCCTAAAGAACTTTGCCCTGTTTGCGTAAAAAAAAGCTATATCCCAACCAAGAGCCTCTTAAGAACTAAAACTACTTACAATAAAAATCGGTTACAAAATGCTTAGCAGGTTTCATTCACACAATGCGCATGCATGTCATGAAATATGATGACTGACGGTTTTCGCAAATACGAAATCACAAATTTTTCTGCTCAACACAATAAATATACAATATGTAGGCAATTAGTATATCTTTTTTAGATTTCTCATAGAAATGGAATTTCTTATGACTACATAAAATATCTATTTTTTTCATACATACGCAGTAGTAATAATATTTATACATAGGTAATATAAATTTTTTTTTGGCATATGCATAGGTATATATATATATATTTTTTTTGATGTGGTTACAGTTACGAGTACGACGACAATAATGTTACAAGAACCATGTTGAATGTGACATTGTAATAAAAAACTGAAAATAATGTACGTAAAGGAATTATGTTGACCGTAACCTCGAACCACGAACGAACGAAAGAACCATGTGGCAATAATTTAAATTAAATGGGTTCCATCATGTCATCATCATAATCCACATGGAACATAATAGTATATTAAATTCCATAGCGCATATAGCATCAGACAGAAGGGATTTACTGGAAATAATGTATGTCATATGATGATTCACGAGTCACTGCCAACAAATGCGAATATTACGCGAATTTCCCGGATGCCTGTATGTAAACATATGATGAGCGCACATATGACAGCTCGCACTGTCGATTGTCATTCAGTATTATTGTATTATTGGGTATATAGATAGATAGGGTGGCAGACGTATGTCATCTGTCAGCAGTCAGCAGTAGCTCATAATATAAATATCATCATATCATCTGTCATCTGTCAGTCAGTGCATCACTCCATCTCCCACCTCGGCCACCTCTAGTCTATCTACTATCTTGTAGTCACTCCTCCTCTATTTTTTTTCTATTGTTATTCTTCTTTTACTTCTACTGTATTGTGATTGTAGGTGGTAGTCGGTGGTGAAGGGCTCTCAGCAGTAGCTCATCCTCGTCTATTGTCTATAGTTAAAATTTAGTAGAAAAAATAAAATAATAATAGAAAGCAGTTGATCGATCGCCCACACTATTTGTTGTTTTGAGATCCACTGACTGTCCAGTCACCAGTCAGTAGTGTTCCACCCTCATCAACTTTCTACTAATTATTTTTCTTTGGAGCTAATTTCTGCAGTGAAAATAATCCGATTATCTTGATCCCGGCATTGCTGTCTATCCTTCTTCACGTCACCCATTTGATTAAGGCTGTAGTTATGGCTCAATTACGCTTTAATCCCATGTGGGCGCTGACACTTGTGGTCCTTGGATTTTTCTCTGCCCAGATGGTTCCGGCTGAAGGCTTGGCTCCAGGAAATAATGGCTCCTCCCCCGTCTTAGAGCGATCTACACGGGTAAGGGAAACATATGATTTGTAAAATTATTTTTAAAAATTAATTTCAAGCAATTAATTAAGACATTTGAGTGAGCAGTATAAATGACATCATCTGTTACTCTTTATATTTGCTTTATTTCCAGTCTCTGGCGATCCTCCGGGATGACTTCAAACGCCAACGTTGTCCAGCATGTGAAGACGAGTCTGCTGGTGAGTTTTAAAGTCATCTGATGTGCAAATTGTAATTAATTAATATGATTATTTGATATTAGTAGTGAACAGATGACAGGTGAGCTGGTCCAGTTTTGACGGTTTTGAAACCAGTTAAAAACTTTTTAAAGTTGTACAATAAATGTCGTGCCAAGTGCTCCATCACCTGGTTCTCCAATTTCTCATGATTTCGGGAGAAAAATGAAGCTCTCTGACTCTCTGCCTTGTCAACAGACAAACGTTATGTGAAGCCGATGATGATGGGAGCAGGTTTGGGATTTTTTGGGGGTGAAGCAAGCTGAAGCAGATGCTTCATCATATCATATCAGCAGCAGACGGAGTTGTTTTGCATTATCATTGTGCTCTTCATTGGCGGCTTGGTGGCATACTTGGAGTCGAGTGAAGCAGGAGCCAGAATGTCTACACCGACCTCCGTCTGCCGACGGGCTGGCGACTCTGCGAGTCTACCTACGTTCCACAAATGCCAGCCACATGTGCAGCAAGTGAAGCTCGTCAAAATAATATGCAAATTAAGCAGATGCTGGGTGTATAGGATAATGTAGATTCTAGTGATGACGATAGTATAGTTAATATAAATTCGAAAAGTTATAATCATGACTAATGACATTGTCTTAAATTGCAGGTGTTTGCTCAACCAAGGCCCTCTTCCGTGTGAAGCGCTACTCTGACAAGCTCAAATGTCAGCCTGAACCTGTTCTAGTCCCTCTTAAGAAACCAGGACCTGAATATTCGGTACAGTAAAATTAATAATTAATTGCGATTATTGATGATACTAACTCAAGTCAATCATTCACATGATAAGTGAAACTCTAGTTCATTCTTCTTTGTGGTATTATTGCAATAATAGGTTGAACCTCCTGTGGCCCGAATTAACAAATGCACTGGCTACTGCCGGCAGGGAACCCATTCCTGCATCTCTAAAACGACATCGATCGTCAAAGTGCCTGTAAGTTACCCTATCATATCATATGTCATCCACCCAACAAATAATGTACATCATAGCTTTGAAATTAGAAAGTCGGACTACGGACAGAAGTTATCAGGAATTAATAATGGAGGTAATAATAATAATTCATTTTTTGTTAGGTGATCCTGACCCGACATCACCCGGAGTCCGTGAAATGCGTCGAGTACGAGATTGAGCAAGATGAAGAATGCGAGTGTGGTTGTGAGGTTCTGGAAGAACATTGCTCTGATCGTCATGTAAGTTTTTGCGACATGCCAGTAATATTAATACTAAATCTAATAGACGCCCCCGACAGCAATAATATTTAGAATCTTAATCTTAATGTGCTTATTTGTTCTTAATTTTATAGAAGTACGAAAGCTGCGAGTGCAAGTGTAAGAATCAAGATGACATGTACCGATGCTTCGAAGGGGAGTCAGCTCACAAGACCAAGTGGGATGCTGAACGATGCGAGTGCCTCTGCGAGCCTGAAGCTTGTCCTCGAGGTCATGTCTGGGATCCATATAATTGCAGGTTCGTCGTACTCGTGGTCTATAATAACATTTAATAATATATATATCTTTCTTATTATGTGGACATAGTGTAGGAAAATATAATATAGTGACTTATGGTATTTAATTTTTGAAATATTGGCAGGTGCATTATGCTTTCCCGAAGCGATTTGGAAAACCAACTTTACTAAATAAGCCCAGCAGTTCACAAAAAACTTATCAAGTCTATCCAACTTTTATACAGCTTTTTTTTGAAGATTTGTTATTTTCTCAAATATGAAAAATTGTATTGTTTAAAAAAATGCATGGCATGATTGTAACTATTATGAAGAATTGTCATCATCGTCATCGTCCCTTTTGTAAAGAAACCTGAATAAAAACGTCAATTCTGTTGAATAAAATATTCATGTGGGTAGCGACGTTCTTCCTGTTTATTAAGTAAGAGGATATATGAAGAACATCATGTTATCTATATTATATTATTATTATTATTAAGTATATTAATAAGTATATGCTAATAGGAAATGAAATCAGTGCTACTATCAGTATCTTTGAACGGGCTATAATAGCAGCAAATTTTTTAATCTCACTGAGGTTTATCAATATTATCAATTCAGCACATGTCAAACCAACTAGAATTTTAAGTAAGGAACTGATGCAATTTGATTTTTCACTTATTAGGTTTACCATCATCAAAGCTGTTGAATGAACTACGCATACGTATATAGATAAGGATCAAAATAGGTTTTATATATGTAACTAAATAAAGACAAGCTACGAAGGTAATATCTGGATTGGTCCACTAATAATCGTTAGCTGATAATAACTGTCATATTTTTTAACGAAACGAGTGAAAGCTCTATAGATAGATTGATTATCCGTTAATAAGTAATAACAACAATAACAATAAGTTTCAAGTTTAACAAAGTATTAAATTACGAACGAATGAAGACAGAGGCGAAGACAGGTGAACACTTGTATTCCTGTCCATAAATAAAATAATTGATTACCTTGATTATTTTTAGACAAAATAGTTGGCGCTTCTAAAACTAGATACTTAATACATCGTTTTACGTATATCCCTCTAGTGTGGTGGTGACATAGTTTTCAATATATAGTCTTTGTCGCGACAATAATGTGATCAACACCAACAGAGACAAATACTGGCTACAAAATTTCCAAGTCACAATGGCGGACTTCAGGATGAGATTTTCTCAGTCTCTTTTCAATTCGATCAATCTCGGCACCCAGCGTGTCCACAATATTTTCCCCGTGTTTGAGAACAAAGTTTTCCAATTCTTCTTGTGTTTTGACTGCCTTAATCTCCTACACACAGTTGTAAAACCATTTTAAACAAACTTGTATTAAATTGCATTACATAAATATGGAGGAGGAGGACAAATAAAAAGAAGGAGGTGGTTAATCGTTGATCTTAAAATTGTAAAAGTGCAAGTGTTCTTTCTTATACCTCTAGTAATGCCGCCACATCCTGCTTATCAAGATATGCCCGAGTCAGTTCGCGGCCGTCAAAATCCACTTCTGCCTTGTAGCGAACCATATTATTCCCCATGTCTATCCCTTTGACATCATGAATAGCACGAATCATCACATCATTTTCCAGTTCGGTATTAATTGCTTCTAAATTATCTCTTGGAATGGATCGGCCGACCAGAGCAGCACTATTCGAATATATTATAAAGGACGCTACTCCGCCTGTAAAGCAAAGGATTAGAAGAAGTGACTCCAATGAAGAAAATGATAATTCTTAAAATCATGCAGTACTACTCACAATCACTTAAAAAGTTCGTAATACGTATTTGAGGAACATACCGAGAAGACCTCCAATGACTAGTGAGCCAACGGCATCCGGAATGGGAGATTGGGTGTACATGGTCAGAGTCATGCAAGTGGCAGCTACAACTACTCCTGCCACCGCTGCTGTATCTTCTAATATCACAACATTTAAAGATGGATCCCGTCCACGCAAAACTGTTATATAATAATCATTTTTTTAAACTGTTACTCATCGTCATCATATTCTTCAGAAAAAGGACAAATAGGATTTGTTACATACTAAACTCTCGGAAAGTTAAATTAACTTCTTTGGCTCGTTTCCGCACAGAATTACAAGCTAAAAACAGAGTCGCTCCTTCGGAAACCAGGGACCCAGCTAATATAAACAATGCCTGAGAAAATAGGTATTCAACATTTTAATAACACACTCGGCAAATATAAGGTATGTTGTTATCACGCGAAATAACGTGTTAGCAGATAGACTTAAAAAGTAGTTTTAAAAATGATCAAACCCAATGAAGAGATTCAATAGGCTCCATGCCCATCAATCCAGTGATTCCATGGTAGAATGACAATCCTGCGCCAACACAGAAAATCCCAACTCCAGAAATGAGCGAGGCAACGTGTCGCATGTTGGCATATCCATATGGATGCTCCACATTGGCACTTTGATGAGACTTGTGAATCCCATATGCTAAAATAATTTGGTTAATGGTGTCCGCTAATGAGTGAATAGCTTCGGCGAATAAACTATGCGATCCAGTCATATACCACGCAAGAAGTTTGATTACGAAATTAGTGCCATTTCTATATAACAATCAATAACAATAATACAGGTAATAATATTTTCAGTAACTTGGACTTTTAGTATGAAATGAAGACACCAGTTAATTTAAATAGTTTATAATAGCTTACATCATTACTGCAGTTACGACTATCCTTCCAGATCCTTCCATTAAGCTACCCAGGCGAGGTTTGTCATCCCCGTCCTTCATGGCTGAATTGTCCTTGTGCTCTTTCCGGTACTTTTTAAGTATTGCTTTGACGTCAAATACAGCTGGAATGAAAATATCGAATGAATTATTATGAAAATTATTTGCGTTTTTGTATTTTCACAGCCAACTTCTATATGAAATAAATATAAATAAAAAATAATTAAAAAAATATTATTTTTATGGAGGTAAGAAAGCACCTCCACCTTCAGTGTATTCTATATTGTCAGCAGTCCTCTGCCGTCTCTCCTTCCGTATATTTTCCTTGCCTCCCCAGATTTCAGTCGCTCTAGAAAACAATTGATATTAGAAATGACAATGGACAATTGACACTTTTAGACAATAGAAACAATTGACAATAGAAAAAGAAAAATAGAGAGTTGTTATTAATTAGCTAACAATACAACAAAGGTCATAGTTACATGCAGTTAACTAATTCGGGAAGGGAGGGACTACTCACCGGGCTTCAACATCTCTCCGCCAGTAAACCATAATAGGTGGCTCATCCGCATGGGGTGATCGTCTCATTGTTTTCCGAAGTCCATTTAATTCTTGTGGTTGGAGTAGATACTCCTGCATGGCCCTCAGCGGCGTGATGAAGTTTCTTTCAGTGGAAGTGAAAGTCCGAATTCGAGATTGCTTAGCTGGGCTTGGCAAATTGAGAACCTCATCTTTAGTGTCAGACGACTCTAATTTGGAAGAAGAACAGCATCATTAGAATAATACAAAAGTCAATTAGCAAATTATTATGACCACATCTAAAGCTCTAGAGCTACTAAATGTACCTCTCTAATCATGACAAGTTTTTTATTTCCTCCTAGAAGACTGAACTTTTGAGGAGACTTACTTTGATTATCTGATGATGATGTTACTTTGGAACTGCTGCTCTTCTTTCCTCTGACTTGGAATTGTTGAACATGAAAGTTAGAGGCACCGAGTACATTATTGCTCTTGAACACACACCACGAGGAGGAATTCAGCACCTTTTGTGCCAAACTCCTGGTGCGGTGCATGTTGGTCCTGGAAGTATATTATAACTTTATTTGGAAGATATATAAAAATGTCCAACTGATGTTGATTATAACAAGGGTGAAGGGGTGGATAATTATTAATTATCCAAGTCTGGGAGTTTATTATTACAACGGTCCACCCGAACGTCCGTCCGTCCGTCCGTCTGGTATCGACGTTCGCAAGCTGGAAAGTGGTTCTCACTCTCACTGCAAATGTCTTCAATCTGTCAGATGATTGAAAGAATAAAGAAATATGTCACCTCATTTAAGTAATTCATAACTGACAAAAATAACCTCTTCAACTTCTTCCTGTCTTGTTTATACTCACTCACTGATCGTGAGATGAGAATTAAAGCTACTAAAAATAGGAGGAGGTGGTGACTTACTTGTTTCTAAAGTGTTAGAGATGTGAGGATAATAGACCAACCAGTACTGCACTGACGTGAGTACTACAGAACAGAGGAGGAGACACGTTTTGCCATAGTCACATCCAACATCACATACAACAAACTTAAACTATGATTAAACTTATTAAACTTGTACACGTGCAACGTGACAAGTGACAGCAGATCCTGGAGTAATAATTCGGGAGTTTACTTTCCTTGTAACAACAAGTAAGTAAGGAAGGAGATCATGTGTCATGTGAAAGTGGAACTGGCAGGAGGAGGGTTGAACACGGTGGGGATAATTAATTAATTTAATTTTTGTTTATTCCTTCAACAATGACAGTCAGTGAGACCGACAGTCAAGAGTTTTGAGTTGGCAACTCGCTCACTCGCTCACTCAACAACAACAAAACGAAACTCGTCATGTCCGTGTCCACTCTTGTGTCCACCGCACCGGAGGAGGAGGATGATACACACGAATCCGTCTATTATTATTATTATTATTATTCCACTATCAGCTGCTGCTGCACCTGCCTGCATGCACCCATGAACCAAAAACAGGAATCAAATTACTTCTTTCTCATTCTCCCTTTCTGGGTTTATTTGGTCTGGCTGGGTGCTGGTGGGATTGTTGTGTAAAAATCCTCTTTTTTTTGTAGGTATTTAACAAGATGTACGGAAAGCAAGTCACCAAGTCACAAGTACTTAAACCTACGTACATAATAATAACATGTTAGCAGCTCAGAAAGTCACAAACAACAACCACACACAACTACTCACTCACCTCACCTCACTTACGGAAATTCTCACGGTATTCTTTCTAGTCGTTCGTATCGTGCCAGCAATAATCCTGGCCCGGACCGACCACCGAATATAGTGAATAGAATATGGAAGCATTAGCCTAGCCGCTTACCTATTCTCCTTCTCTGCTGCTCTGCGAATGTCAATGAATAGCTTGGGATTTGGCTGCTGCTGGCTCCACACAACGCAACGCAACGCTACGTACGTACGTACACAAACTCACTCACACACATCCAGCATCTCACAATCTTGCCTTTCGTATTCGTAATTCGTATACGATACGAACGAATACTTCTTTCCTCGCACTCACTCTAGCTAGGTATCTACCTATCTATCTTCATTTTTTTGTAGTATTGGACCAGTGTCTGATTGATATCCATTGTCTTGTTTCCTTGTTGAATTCATGTGTCTTTGTCCAAACATTCTCCTCTTTGCAACTAGTTTCGCAATGAGAGCAAAACCGAATTCCTTGCGTAAAAGTTGTGTTAAAATCTAGTAATTATATAAATTATGTTACCTACTATATATCATATCATACAAACAATAATTTCAGGAGGAAGGCCAACCGAATCGTTTTAAGGTGAAGCTTTACATGCAAAAAATACCGATGCTACACGATATTATACAATATTATAGTGCCTGGTGCCTTTATTGCTGCAATGCATTGGATACACGCGTGGCGTGAGGGAAACCCCGAGGAAAAGATGTTGGGTTTTTGCTTACTTGTTTGTGTAAAAAAAAGTAAAGTATATATCTAGATAGAGATGATGTCCTCTGGCTGTGCCACCACCTACAAACCATGAGTTCATATAATATGCGAGTTGTATGAATGAGTCAATAAGAAACCCATACACAGAGGCAACAAAATAGGTATTGCAGTTGCATTGCACTGCACCCAAAACTTTCAATCGACCGACACACCATAAAAATGTGCATTAAAACAAAACCTATTATGAGTATTATATAATATAATTATGATGATTTCGGACAAGGTTTACGTAGCTGTAACTTTATCATAGTTAAGGCTCTAAACATTTCATTTAATCCGCTAACGCATTCCTCTTTTTTACTTCTGTTTCTCATGAAGATACTTATTACATGCCAACTAATTTCCACTTGGTCTGATTTTGTTCCGACGACGCTCCTAATTAATAATCCCAAGTAATGTCTAGTCTATTGCAAATATTATATAAAAACTGGAAAGAAGAAGAGGAGCGAGTTAATTGCACTGTTGCTTTCTGAAAAATGATTTGGATTTGAGATACTTAATATTTGACTGAAAATTGGGATTTTGAGTCCATCGAATTGCTTTTGGTGTAGCGTTGCGAACGTGCCTATGTGTGTAGGGACAGGGACTACTGGAGGCAATATTATCATCATCACTGATAGGTACACACTCATATGAGCATTGAGGAAGCCATCTCAATTTGGGGAATCGTGAGACGCAGAGAGGGGTTGCGGGAGTTGAGTCTCTCTCTCTTTTTTGAGCTTTTTTCAATGCAGAAGATGCAGATTTCTCTTCAACTCAAAACTCAACCAAGAAAGAACAACTTGTTCGCTCACGTCCTCTAAAAAACGGACAAAAACTCGTGTAGTCTCTGTCTCCGTCCCTCTCTTTAATTTCTTGTTTACTTCCTTCTTTTGATCATCTTTTCTAAAAGGTCGTAGGTCGTGGCTGGTGGAATGAATGGAAACCCTCTCGTCCTGGATGAACTAGACTAGTTTATTCCTCTCTTATTTATTTACACTCCTCCATCCACCATCCATTATTCAAATCAATATTTTTATTATTATTATTATTATTTTTTAAAAAAATATTTCTGTTTGCTCCCTCCTGTCATCTGTACTCTACTACTATTTTACTCACTCATTGTGAATGTGTAAGTAGCCCCTTTTTAATCAGCCTTCTTTTTACTAATTATAATTAATTTATTATAATCTCATCATAACCATATACCTCCTCTTCTGGTGTCCATGTTGTCTTTTGGGTAATATTATTACCTATTATTACATATTAGAATTATTAATAACAAATCAATATAGCTAACAACATTTACTTGTTAACATTTGTATAGTACAATTTACAATTACATTTTAGAGCTGTGTCAGCTGTGAGAGATGAGGGATGAGGTGGGCAGGTGACAGCCAGCCAGGTGTGGTGATTGGATGACAATTAAAATTGGAAAAATGTCAAATATTTTAGAGGAGAGAGATGTATAAAATTAGTTATTATAGAGAGACGATATTCTGTAGCACTTTCTAGTTGCTAATATATCTGGATATTTTTAGTTTCATATTCAATATTGATTGATGTAAAAATAAAAGTAATATAAGTAGTTTTGATGATATGTGTTTCATTTTTTATTTTCAGAATCAGAAGTCAACAAGTAGGGAGGATACAACACTACCAACGTTTCAAGATGTTATAAGGGCTGGTCATACTTCCGCGTGAACATTATTTGTTGGTGTTTATGTGTTCATTTTATGATAGGCTCTGATCTCAAAAATAGCGTAGTTGAAAATGTCAGACAATAATAATCGCCAAGTGTTCGGAGACAAAGAAGGTGAAAATATGGAACCTCCTCCACCTCCCCGTGAAAGATCTCCCTCTGCCATGTCTCAGTCTTCGGGGGTTTTGGAGTGGGATCCATCAGCGGATGTGGGTGCAATGGGCGGCGCTGCTGGAACTTCTGGAACCACGTCCATGGTCCTCTCACAGACTAGTAGTACAAATCAGTTGAGTGCTCTGAAGCAGGTCAGAGACTGCAACGCCATGCATGGATCAGCCTTTGATTTAGACAAGTCAAAGCGGGCGGGTCATCTGGGAGGAAGCTCTACCAGCTCTCACTCGCTATTGTCAGGACAGTCACGGATTTTATTATATTCTACTCCGTCATCTTCTCCTGTGCCATTAACGTGTTTGCAATCCCCGATTTCATCGCAATATTCGGGAAGTCGAGAGCGGAAGTCAGATGTGAAGTCAAAGTCAGACTCGAAGTCAAGCTCAGGTGAACAAAGTGCGTGCACTTTGCAAAAGGATCCTAACATTGCTGGAGAGTCCACGGATGATAACAATAACGATGAGGTTTTAACGGTACTTTATAGAATTCATATATTTTAATATCTGAAAATAACAATTGCCTATTATTAGCATAACGAGCAACGGATTTACTAATTTGTTAATTATATGTTTTAGGAAGGAAGACGAACGTTAGAGAGAAATGCTTCTGAGGCCAGCACAGATTGGGAGTATGACAATGAAAAGCATTTGTCTTCCAAATCATTGTCCCAATGGCAAACATCCGGAATGACACGATCAGAAATTGAATATCAAAACAGGAAGAACAGTGGTTAGTGCTAATAGTGCTATTTTCATGTTCTGTAGTAGTGTGATTATCTGATTATTAATACGAAAAGCTTCTTTTTCTTTGCTGTCTGTACCCGACACACGTGAAAATGTGTGTTTTTAAAAATTGTTTGTTTACAGGTAGCTCAACAAGTGTGACTTCATCTGTGTTTCTTCTTCAAGTTGAAGCGAATGTGAGGAGCCAAGGTTCCGCAGAAGAGCGGCCTTCAAAGAGTGACCGTGTTGGAAAAAATGAGGCATCCGGAGGAGCTGGAAAGACACGACGGAGCAATAATAATATACCGGACTTAGAGCGAAAATTGCTAAAAAATATTTCTCGTCATCATGCGAGTGAGAAATTTGCTCCCAAGGATATTGGCAGTAGCGATAGCGATCCAAGTTCCATGTGCGTGGTCATCAACGACTTTTTGAAACTGGCTGAAGGAAATCCGTCCAAGGAGAACATGAGATACGACGTGCTTAAAAGACACAGAGATTATCACATGATCAAAGTTTGGAAGCAGATTTCAAAATTGGAAAAACTAAACCGGTAAGGGAATACCGTTTATCATCATAAATACCTTAATTAAATCTTCTGATGTTTTTAAAATGAATTGATGATTAATAAATTCTAAATGTGATATCACCGTCTTTGTTCATTATACAGTGCTCTTCTCACTCATAAACGTGGGGTGCTTGTCGAAGATAAAAGAAGGGCTCAGGAAAGAGAAAGAGAGGATCTGTTGAAACAGGTGCAAGACGGATTAAATATCAGGAAAACTACGAGGGACTACGACATGCCTGTTTTCAAAGCGAAATCATCCAAGAAGGCCAAAGATGACGACGACGACGAGGTGGCCCGTTTAGCTGAAGCATATTTAGAACAAAAGAAACTGCGAGAGCGAGAGGAGGTCTTTCAAAAGCTGCTGCGCCAGGAAGCTGAATTGAAAGATTATTCATGTGCTAGTGCTGCTAGTAAATCCAAACTGAAAGATTACTCATCTGAGCCTTCAACGTGTGTGCGAAGTGAGCGAAGGGATGATGACGGCAAACGCTTACACTCCAAGCTAAGCTCCCGTGGCCGTAGCTATCCTGTTTTGAACGAGTTATTGAGTGCGGCTGGCGTTTTCGATGGTCGTATTCGACAAGAAAACAAATCGGAACCAATGAGACAGTCTCAGAAGGAACTGGAAGAGCTAAATATCACTGCAACGGAACTGAAAAGGATGATCAGTTCTCTTAAAGACCTTGACAAAAAGAAAAAGTCAGTCAAACCAGAATCCGAGGTGGAAGACGAGCTAAATAACACTGCAACAGAACTGGAAGAGCTAAATACCACTGCAACCGAACTGAAGAAGATGATAAGTGCCCTTAAAGACCTTGACAAAAAGAAAAAGGCAGCCAAACCAGCCCAACCAGCTCCAAAACCACAACCTCCTGTAGAGAAACCCAAGTCTCCCGTCGGTTTTTATATACCACTATTCGATGACGAAAGGATTCCAGGTCGGATTAACATTGAAAAGCGCAAGGAACAAGATGGTACTCAGAGTCACCAGCGGAACCGCAATCTTAAAAATGACCTGTCTGATTTTAACCGGTATAGGGCAATTGAGGTATGAATTAACTTAACACTGCGACGACACATTTGCTTTTAAAATAAAGTATTTACGAATTGAAAAGCTTGATGATTTCAGTATCTCTGGTGGATGGTTCGTAATATTATGTAGTTTTATATTGGTGGAAGTTTTTATATCGTATTATATTTTTATTGTTAGGACTATCTCCGAGAAAACAAACCCCATATTTACGAGACTATCAAGGAGCGAGATAACTTTCTTATAAATATGAAGAGGGATCGCCAAGTTCACAGTGAAACTATACTTCGGGAGGCAGTGGAGGCTGAGCTCTCCAAAGAGGAATTGGAGGACTTCTTGGATCAATATTATAAGTATGCGACTGTCGAAGAAAGGAAGCGTATTGCTGCTTACTACGATTGGTATATTCAATCTAAAAAGCTCAAGGGTCCCAACAGAGGATGTAAGGTCTATTTCTCTCGTCCTTACTCATAAAACAATATACCAGATCTGATAACAATTGTTAGTATATTTTGATTTTTTTTGTAGTGAAAAATGAACACGTTATTTCCACACGGGAAATGCGAGAGAGAACAAATCGATTACGCATGAACGACCCAGTTCTTTTGGAGAAGCGACTTAGAGAAGCCGAAGAACGCAGGCGACAGGCCAGTCGACACTTGCAGAAAAAGTTCTCGACGGTAAGTTCGTTAGGTTAGGTTAGGTTAGGTTAAACTTTATTAACGTGTTCGTCGAATTTGTCACTGACATCATTAATCAGTCCTAGGGGATATACTGTTTGTGATTATTCGTGCACATAAGCAAGCGTCGTGGAGTAAAATGACGTTTTTTATTATTTATTATTTATTGCAGAATTTACGAAGATATCAAAAACAATTCAAGGTCAACGTTCCTGACAGAATGAAAATTGGACCTCCTAAAAAATAACTTGGCTCTTCCAATCACCTACTGTTCAAATCATTGTTTTGGGATTATCTGCTGAAATCAATTCAATACTTCTTAAATACTATACCACGATACTCATTTCAATGTCCACAACACACAACACAACACACTATTCGTGCAGCCCGTCGAAATTCACAGTGCATTATGCTTAACTACGAAGCCATTGGCAATACTACTTTAATGGTTATCTACCTATGTTTAATTTTGATTCGATTTATATAAATTATAGTGGTGAGAATCCGAATCTCTTCCAATTGAGATATCATAGTAGTAAGTACTCTACAACTTCCAGACACACGAGTTTACTCCGGGAAACAGCTCACATGGTCTCATCTAAAAGTATATGCCTAAAATCTACGATACGATGTGTAACTTTGCGTATAATACTCATACTGAATATAATTGTAAGTTTACAAATGTCCGTGCAAAAAAAGACTTGTATTTTCAATAACTATATTTTTGTCACACACACAATGATCAATAACTATAACTACCTGTGCACACATACATGCTATATTCTTGTTACTATAAATAGTTTTTGTATGAAATTAATCTGAGATTGAGTTGTAAAATCTGTATTATTATCATTTCTTGTATTTGTTGAAACTGAATGAGCTGAATAAACAATGTAAAAAAATAAAAAAATATTGCAAGTCATTTATCATTATTATCATTAATAATCCGGAATTGGGGAAACGTCAACTTGCTTCACTTGCTTGCTGCTGCATTACCAACCACCACCTTGGCGGCACACACGGCATACATAATACATACCTTGAATTTGCATATCAAATGGCAAACAACCAAACTCACACGTATATAATTATTACGTAGCTGAATGTAATGAAGCGTAGTTATGCTTTTAGTTTGTTTGTCTGTCTGTCTGTCCGTCTGTCTGTCTGTCTATTCCCTCCATAACTTTGATGTCCTTTGATCGATTTTCACCAAACTTGGTGTGGACATTCCTCAAAGGTCAAGGAAGCTCTGGGTGCAATTTGACCTCAATCGGGTCACGGGGGTCGG